>CADEPE010035236.1:0-10603 GCA_902829205.1 Fraxinus paxiana | reverse complement strand
ATGTGAAAACATAGTAAAATTTAATACTCTAACTATACTAACTACCATTTCTTAATCAATGTGAAAATAACTATAGGACTATCTTTTTGGGACGGAGGAAGTAACTGTTATTTTACTACGTGTTGACAAATCATATATTGACATCTCATCTTTTGAAAGTAGAAATACGAGTGACGTTTGAAATGACGTATAATCTATTAAATACAATGGACCTCCTTCTCCTTATCACCTAAATCGATGTTTAGCACAATCCAGGTCAAATAGCATTTACTACTTTGCCAAATATTGAGTGATACAAATCAAATTCTCTCAATCAACGGACCAAATAGCCTTCCTTATACAACAGTTTATGCCATCACCGAGACCTTCACCGCTTCACGTCACCCACTGAGTGTCCCACCCAAGGAACACTGAACAGTGGGAAGACAGATCAAAACCCGGGCGCGTTGGCGGCCACACACCGGAATTACTAAACTGACGACACGTCCGGCAGTTGGCAGCTTCATCTTCCACAGGGTTGGGTCTAAAATTCAACAGACCACCGAGAGGGAGAGAGTAGGAATCACCGTGAGGTATCCGATCAATCTATCTCTCACCGCTCAGGCACACATGCATGCACGAATATATAACTCGACGACTTAATTTTTTGAATAAATTAAGCTAATTTGATGTAGTTTTGATGATCAATCATTTTCATTTTCTGATCAGAGGGAGTGTTGATAAGAAAAGGCCAAGCACTGTTTTCCTGAATTAAATTGTAAAGAGATGGACTTGGTGACTAGTTGCAAGGTATATTTAGTTTAATTTCTTAATGTTACTTCAATTAATTTCTGTATGCAATGGTCTATTTTTTTGAGGTGACGGGAATATTTGTGTTTTTTGTTCAAAATTCGGTTCACCTGGCGTCACAGATTTTTTTTAGTGTTTAATAATTAGGCGGAAAATGAAAAAAACCGTATTCTGTTTGGAATTCTGAACTTCGAGATGAGATTCTTTATTGTAATGTTCAGCTACCAATATTTTTTCTGGCAGCAAAAAATTCCTCTATGATCTTACAGTAGTGACTAACAAAGATTTTTTTTTTTTTTTTTCTGTTTGATGAATTCAGCAAGGAAGTATTGATTAATGGGGATCAGTTTGTGTTACACAAGAATGACAATGGCCAGAACGTTCAATTCATACAAGTATTACAAGACAAGAATGATCATATCTATAATTTGATAAACATTATTTCATGTTTTTCATGGCAGTGTGTGGCATCCTGTGTTACTTAATGTTTCTGTGCCTCGCTGGCTCACTCTGCTGTTATCTTTTAGTAATTAGAGATAGGGTGTCATTTTTATGCATGCCAAATTCTGTAAAATCATTAACTTTTCTGCAAGGTTTCTGCTAATGGTTTTACTGATTCTTGTAGGACAAATTAGCATATTTTAGGATAAAGGAGCTCAAGGATGTTCTTACACAGCTAGGGCTTTCAAAGCAGGGAAGGAAGCAGGTTAGACATCCCACTATTCCATGGATCGCTTAGTACTTATTTCAGTTGAAATATCATTAAGAAATATGTTGTAAGTGAGAGAGGTAGAGATTACTTCCACCTCATCTCTCATAAAAGGAACACATGTCAGAAATAATGCTGGTGTTGGTGAATATAAGTAGCTTGTGTTGCCTCTTCCCCTTCATCTTTTGGCTGGCTAATACGGAACTTCAAAGACAGTGGGAAGCTACCACAGGCTGTCCCTTTTTTCTTGATTTTGCTTGCTATAGCCTAAAAATGGAGCCCATTACGTGTCTGGTGTTCATTCCTTATCAAACTGATCAAATAAGCAAGGACATAGACTTGCAGTGATTTTTAGAAAATGCAGGACATAGACACACTATTGATATTGTTATTTCTACATTTATTATATCTTTATTCTTATGCCTTTTTAATTTTTATTTTTTTTTGAATAAAATCAATACTTTTGAACTAGAGTAGTGTTTATTTGTTGTATTTAGATAAGTTTTGGTTAAAATATATATTACTATTGCTGACGAAAGAGAAATGCTATAATAGTTATAAAACCAATTCAGCGTGGAGTGTGTAGAATTTTTTAACATCATATTGAATTTTTACGCAAATGGTTTAATATATAATTTTTTTTCTCTGGTATTCCAAAATTTATAAAATGGGGTTTTTTCAATCCTCAATGTGTTGAGGACATGTTCCAGAATTATAAAGAATATAAACTAAAAAGGACACACCAGACATCACAAGGCGCATCGAACAAGTGATCCTTGAGTTTAGGAAATTTAAGTATAAAGATAAGGCACACTGCAGCACGGACACATGCCTTAGAGTGTCCGAGAAGTATCAGTTCATATACATGTACTCGGCACACCATGTCCCTGTTTCATAGCTCCTGCAGCAAATGAAGATTGATTGTCCTACCTCCTTGGAGATCTGGCTTTATGGGAGCTATATTTTTTTTTTTTTATCAAGTGTATAGTCTCAATTCCTTTTATAAGAAATATATCTAGCTCCTGGTAGTAGAGGAAGATCGATTGTACTTGCTCTGAGTTTATTAGAGTTATTTTTTTGGAGAACGGGTTCCATTTTTCTCATACTGCTGTAATATTCATTCCTGTGACTGTACACACTTTGTTATAGGGTGGATTTCATATGTTCATCACTAATTTATTGTTTGCTTTAACATTGACCCATTTTAGCTCTTTGTCATGTTTAAATAAAAGTAGATATTTTCTGATTGGTCTGCAATTTGGCTTGGTGTAGGACCTAGTTGATCGGATATTAGCCATTCTCATTATGGACCAAGGTACATGTCATGCTATCCTTTTAAGAATGTGGCTTCCAAAAATATGACAAATCTTGTGTGGAATGACGGATTCTTCATCACTCTACATGTGTGTGTGAATGTAAACAAGCATATATGTTGGTGCTCGAAGCATTAGTATCTATTCCTTTTATAAGAAATATATCTAGGTCCTGGGAAAGTGGAAACAATTTTCCACACTCAGACTGGTGGTTTCTTTTTATCCTGTGAATTTTATATGAGGTTATGTAAACCTTGCATGGGTTGGGCACCTCTAATGTACAAGTTTATGGTCGTAATTTGGCTGCATGCTTATTCATTCATTTCCACGTGCAAATTTTAGGTATCAGTTATATTTTCCCCGCAAAGGAGCAGTGCATGTAAAGCAGATGATTTGAATACTTGCTCGTGGAAGCTCATAACTTCAATTTAACTTTCATATTTCTTTTGATGTGCATAGCATCCCTATCAAATCCTCGTGTTTGTGTGAATGGCAAAGGTTGTGGGATCTTCACCTACCACCTTTCTTCATTCATGTTTGTGAGTTCCAGTCACAAAGTCTGCTTCTGCTTTTATTGGTGCACTGTTTGCCGCAGTTATTTTGTGTCACTGCATCGTATCTGCAGAAGCGTTCATATATGACATTTCACAGTTTCAGGACTTTATGCCACAAAAAATGCTGCGGGGAAAGAGGTAGTAGCAAAGCTAGTTGATGATACTTACAGGTGCGTCACTGTTATATATTTGCTTGCTGCAATAATATATGAGAAGCCTTTATATATTGGTTAATTTTTTTACATCTAACCTGTGTGGGATTTTTACCCTTAACATGTCCCACAAGATGGTGGCTTGTTTGAGGACAAAAATCTTGGAACCCCGATGGCTTGTTTGAGCTCCTAGACGGATAGAATTGCTCATTTGAGTTTGTTAGACTTTGATACTATTTCAAGACATTGGGCTTCCATCTTAAAAGGTCAACCTTGTTAAGAGTAGTAGTTCAAGCCCATATATGTTGGTTTGTGATTTGATACCTAATCGGTGTGGGATTTTTATCTTATCAGTACATATTAAGCCTACAAGAAACGTTAATTTCTTTCACATTTATTTTATTCAGTTGCCTGGTTTACTATTCTCGTCATTTAGATTTCCAACATTTAGAGTCCAGGTTGAGAAACCATGCTATTGTACTCGCAACTGACACTTTTAATCTCAACCAGGAAACAACTGGAAAGAAAATAAAATAAAAAACAATAGGTGGGGGCGATAGTGGAAAGCGAATTTGAGGACCAGAATTAGAGCAATATGCAAAAAATTGACTGTTGTTTCAGAGGTGGAGTAATATTCTTTAATCTTCAGTAAATGATATCATGCATTTTATCTTTCTTTCTTTTTTCAGGAAAATGTATGTTTCTGGGGTAGCTGATTTACCATCAAACTCACTAGGTGTTTCGGATAGCAGTAATGCAAAACTCGAAGAGGAAACTGAAGATCCTATTCAAATGCCTAAGATCCGCTGCCTCTGTAGAAGCACATTAGCAATTGATCCGATGATCAAAGTACATTTATATTTTAATTACTAAATTCATTGCCATGCACCTTATTGCTCCCAGTTGTTCCTTTTCTCACTTCTATGATTGGTTTGTTTGGTAGACTCTCTTTCTATTATTGCTGCTTGTCACTCATAATATTTTGCTAAAGATGGGTCTTAATGATTCTTTCTTATCATTTTTCTGTTGGAGTTCTAACTGAGTGAATTTCCATATAATTTCTTGAATTGCATCATGTCAGCTTCCCCATGTCAGGCAGTTTTATATTTCCATAAGAAGTATATGAATCAAAATATTTTCTTCCGCCCTTTGTGGCAGATGGTATCATTTTTACGGTGTACACCTTTTTGCAGTGCGAAGATCCTAGGTGTAATGTCTGGCAGCATATAGCATGCGTGGTGATTCCTGAGAAACCCAAGGATGATGTTCTACCAAATCCCCCAGAGATTTTTTACTGTGAAATTTGTAGACTGAATCGTGCAGATCCGTAAGTGACATGTTTAATGTTTTTGGTCACCTTGTTTGTAATTTGTATTATAGGATCCAGTACATGGCATCAAACCTAACTGTTAGCACCATTTTTCCATTTTTTTCTCATGCATTACTAGCTGATTGTTCTTCATGGGGCTCTTTTCTTCACTAATATTTGTACATTTCCAGTTGATTTCAATTATCAAGATTTGATAAACTCTCATATGTTCCATTCAGAAAAGGGCAGACATATTTATGCTGGTCTTCTGAGATTTCCTGCTCTTCTGCATCCGTATTCTGCCTTCAATTTACTTCTTGATATCCTTTGGGTGCCTGTTTCTTGGTATCTTGCAGTCATGGTTATGCCTAGGTTGAGGCTGTGTCTTGTTAAACTATTTCGGTCTTTCTGCCATTCACAAACATTGAATGCTAAGGCAAACTTGGATGGCTCTCTTTAATTTTGTCTTGCCTTACGGTTTTCTTTTCATGGTTCCCGCTTCTTTTTACCTATAAAAGATGAAATGACTAGCAGTTCGGGCATCAGCTTCTTGTGACGTATTTTTGAACATGCTTATAAATGGGAAAAAGTTACCATAAATGTTTAGATTTTTGAATGTGGTTCAACCATCTTTTACTTGTATCATGACTTTCAGCCTTCAACTCACATTATTAGTTCTTTTGGTTTTGGTTTCCCTGAACTTTCCTTTGCATAATCACTCACTCACTCTCTCTCTCTCGAACTTGAAGCTAAAGTTATTGAGTAACATCAATGCTTTGAATTATTGATCACTGAATAAGATTTGGTGAGAACGTTAACTTGTGTTCTCTGCTGTTGGGACCGTGAAACTATGTTGTCAATAATGTTTTAGTGAATCTATGTGAAATAGCTCAAAATTGAGATATTGTCCTCTTGTATTGGTTCATTTAGATTGCACACTCCACCCGGTTTGTTTAGATTTACATTGGATAACATTTAGAAGCCAGAGGATTAATATGATTTTATTTTGTTTTTGCAAATATGTAGTTTCTGGGAGACAGTTGCACATCCTTTACATCCTGTGAAGTTGACTATCACAGATGTTCCTACAGATGGGTAAGTAGATGGCCTATTTTTCTTTTATGAGTTATTCGAACTTCTCAACTTCAAGATTAACTGCTGCAGTTATTCTGTTTAAGCTTGTATTTATTGAACCTGAAGATTTCATTAACTTACTGCATCAAAGATATTTTCAGAATAGATCATTTAAACTTAAAAATTCCAGTGACATCTCTCATTAGTCTGTTAGAGCGCTGACTTTATTTCAGACGGATTCATTTTACCTATTCGCATAAGATGTCTTTACTTTGGTAGATCATGCACCTCGTACCTCTATGGAGTTTTTGTTGGGAATAGTGCCCTAGAAAGGAGATATGTTCCTCGTATCTAGGTGTTTTCTGATTTACTAAATAGAAGTTATTTATTTACGCATTCCACAATATCAACATATGCTGATAATCTATTTCTAGTTGAGCAGATATTAAGGACTTGTTATGGGTGCAATTATGAATTATGTGCATAGATGATTCTGCGTAATAGAGGTAATTCATAACCTAAATTAGTGTCCATGACCAGTGAATAAAATTGGGCTCTTTTTCTTTGAGTTGAATGAATTGTCTTGGTTATAGTTAGTGACTTCCCTTTAGAAGCTAGTCAGCCCAGTCAGTGTAACCAAAGAAGAGTAACAGCTTTATATAAAATTTTATTTAGTGTGATGACTATTCAATTAATTAAATTTCACTGGATCAGCAAAAAAATCAATCTTAATCTAAGTGGATACTGAGCCCTGATTCCCTACTCAGACCCATTGAGGCATCAATAAGTAATATTTTGATGTGATCAATAGGTGCCTGGAGAGTTTGGCTTGTGAATGCTTAGCATGTATTCGCATGAGGTATTTTTCAAGACTTGGATTAATAAATCCCTCAGTAATTGAGTAAACAGTTTAATTGGATCACAAATTTATAGTTCGACTAGAAAAAAATGCTACCCAAATAGAAAAATGTAAAATTAGAATGGCTAGACAATTATTTGACAATGTACTCCAGTTATTGACATTCAATGAGGATTGACTGTTGGATTTATCGTTCTTAGGGCCTAGTTTTGTTGATTTATTATTGGGTGTACTTGCTTCTTTAATTAAGCTTGTAATCTCAGAGTAAAATACGTGCCTTTAGTGGACCGATTCAATATTAATGTACTAGCTCAATCCAGTCCATTGGAGTTTTATTTACAAGGGTCCATAGGTCCCCCTAGATAGCTCCATTGATTTAAGGGTAATATTAGAGTTACATATAGGAGGACTGGAGTGGATATAGACTAAGTAGACCAGGGTTTTGAGGAGATTGAGGCAACTTATACATGAAGAAGGGGCAACTGCTCCCCCCCCCCTCCCCCCCCCTTACTGCATGTTTTACCCAATCCCCTACTCGATCAAGTCCAAGAGTAAAGGTGCTCACCTACTTCTGTTGCAACTTTTGGACAATATTTGAGAATATCTAGCAGTTGGAGGCTTATAGTAGGGTGATGAAGAGGAATGAATCTGAGTAAATCCTGGTTTTTTATTTGAACAAGTGGTTCTTAAAATTTTCAAATACATGCTTCCACCTTGTTTATGTGCTTCTTGGGCTTCCGAAACCAACAATTTTGTGCTTTCCTTGTATTATATTGATAATTTCCTAATTGTACATCCTGATTTTTAGGTATTGCTGACTGTGTGCTCATATGGTGTTTGGAATATTATTGCTGTAGGTTGTCAATGAGTTTTTTGACGAGTGTCATTTATCTTTGAAATCTGCAAATAGCTCCTCTAACTGTTACTGACAGTTGAGTAAAATATTTTTTATTGTATTCTGGACTGGCGGAATTTATATTTTTTGATGTCTTCTTTATTTGGATGGGTTGTTCTTAATTTGGAATAAAGTGATTGAATGTAGATTTACATTGTTAATACCACTGATGTTAATGCTAGTTAGTCGATGGAATTATCAAGAAGACTCGGGAGGCCACAATTTTATGCTAGTGTGACTTTTAAAGAGACAAATGTATAGGGGGAGGGTTGATTTGGCTAGCTAAATTATGCAATTTTTACTTGCAAAAGGTTGTTTATACTGCTACTATAACATCGTGATGTAATAAAATCTACTGTTTCATTGGGGGAATGGGAAATCCCATTAAGGTATTTCAGTTTTTATTAATAGATAGAATATCACTTCAGTAACAATCTTATGCACTTGCAAGAGGCAACTGCACAACCTAAATGTAAAGATATACTACTAGTCATCAAAACTAGCAATAGTGTATTGTTGTGGTCAGTCTTGAGATAGCAGTAGGCTGCTGCTGTTTCATGTATTTAATTTTTCCATCAACTACATGATATGGGCCAACCTAATCCCTCCCTCTTCACCTGGAACACTATGGGATGAATTATATGAGCCTTCAACTTTACATTTTTTTGTTTGTTGTTAAGGTTTCAAAGTACTCGGGAACAAGGTTTAGTTATTATCGCTGTTGTTTCAAAATCTGCTTTTTGGGCATGACGAATATGTACTACTTCCCTTTTTTTTCTTTATTTTGTTTGTCTTGTTAGGTTTCTCATACTGAATCTAGTGTGCAATTGCAATTTTTCCTAGCTCAAATCCTGTTCAGACTGTCGAAACAACATTTCAACTAACGAGGACTTCCATAGACTTGTTATTGAAACAGGAATTTGATGTTCAGGTTGGTCTGGTTCCCTGTGATAACTTGCACTCAATATAGCTTTTATACTGTTGAAAATGCTTTTATTAATCACGTGATGATGTCTGTGCTATTATGACTAGGCTTGGTGTATGCTTCTTAATGACAAGGTGCCATTCCGGATGCAGTGGCCACAGTTTGCAGACCTGCAGCTCAATGGTATTGATATACTCTGACATTGTTCCACTCATAACTATCGGATCTGTATTTTTTTTTAATAAAGCTTAATTCTATTTTCTAGTAGTATCAGGTTTCATCAGTGAATATTCTTTATTTTCCTGAGGCACCCGCTAAGATGACTGTAAAATTTAACTGCAGTAACCTGGTTTATACATTGCTCGTAAATCATGTCACAACACCTTATTTGATGTGCAAAACCAGAACAATTAATTCTGGAGTAGGGTTGTAAACCTAATTTTCGTATTGTTTTTGTTTGTGAATTGCTTGAAGTCAACTTACTTTTTAAAGTTTCAAATATCCCGTTTTCTTTTCTTTCTTATGATTGTGGAGCTCTGCTTTAGTGTCACTTTACCTTAGATTTTTACTATCCTTTTTTGTGGTTGCTTATTTAACATATTGCTCAACCTTAACAGGTGTACCAATACAGGCAATAAACAGACCTGGCTCACAATTATTAGGAGCAAATGGTCGAGATGATGGACCTGTTGTAAGTTTTCACTCTGTGAATACAAGTTTCTCGTGACAATCATTTTTTGAACTTGGGAATCGTGCTTTATTATCTTTAGTAGCTGTATTTCTGCTGTTTATTATCTTTACCCCGTGTTTTAGTAATCATCATATCATGTATCCATATAATTTTTCATTCAAAATTGAGCTATCTTTGTGCTCATTCATTTATCCATTGTGTGGTTCTTTATTTTAATTTTTGTTTTCCGTTTTCTGAGGGGTGGCCGAAATAATAATTAATTTACTTTCTCATCCCAGTGGACTTCCTTCGCTAATTCTGGGTATTTTATTGAGTTCACATCTTCTTGCTTTCACAGATTACAGTATGCACCAGAGACGGAAATAATAAGATATCCTTAACAGGATGTGATGCTCGCGTATTCTGTTTAGGAGTTAGGATGGTAAAACGGCGTACTCTGCACCAGGTATGAGAATCACCCAAATTCTTTATGTTGAATATTTACAATGAATTTCCTTGTGAACATTGGGTTGCTGACCAGGAGTTGGGGTAGTGGAAATGACAAGTAGACGTTCTTTTGCTGACCCTGTTTGACATTATCAATTTTTTTCTCGATAAAAGATTTTTTATAGTTCTTTTGCATCTGCGATAGACTTAAATTTATGGGTCTCTTGGCATTCCTAAGCTTGTTTTTGTTCTTTATTTTGGAGGGACTAACGGTTCTTTGGATTTCTTCCCTAGGTTCTCGACATGATTCCTAAAAACACTGAAGGTGAGAGTTTTGAGGATGCAGTTGCTCGTGTTTGCCGTTGTGTTGGTGGTGGGATTGCTCAAGAAAATTCTGATAGTGACGATGATATTGAAGTTGTTGCTGACATTGTTCCTATCAGTCTTCGTTGTCCTGTAAGTAGCTTTAGATTTTCATACTCAAATAATTAGGCTTGTGATGTCAATATGCTACAGGTGAACTTAATAAAGAAGTTTGCACTGTGGAACATTCACTTCTCATGGCATGATCTTTTGTCACCCACAATTATAGAACTATATCTATGTGCCTTGTATGGTCGAAAGCAACATGCGTAATACATTTATAAGTACTTCTATACCATTTGGCTCAGGGTTCCAGGCTCCAGCTCTAGCATGCGACTGAAGCATTCTTCTTTATGTTTTATGTACTAGAAACTGAAACCTTGTCTAAGATTGTGTCTTCTCTCTGTCAGTTACATCCTAACAACAAATAACCGTCAAGATTGTACATCCAGAGAATCTTGAAACAGAATGCCGTTTAATAACACTTTAAAAGTCCCTTCATTTTGAGTTTGACCCCTGGAATTTTACCTTTTTTAATTATTTT
>CADEPE010035221.1:0-19028 GCA_902829205.1 Fraxinus paxiana | reverse complement strand
TATCGGGTGGCATGTCAATGCCCCAGATACTTTCCACCTTGGATCCAAGAAGTATTCAAGTGGATAGGAGTAGATCTAACAGAAGCTGATATTGAAGACATCAGATGCAGCCGGCCGGTTTTCTCTATACCTTTCTATATTGCAGACAAGATTAAGTCAGATGAATGGTATGTGCACGCGATTTCCTTGTTTCAGCATCTAATCTGCAATTAGTATTTAAGTTATTTTAATTTTCAAGTGTTAGATTATAATCACATGATATAACCATTGTCCCGCTGTACAATGTAGGTACGTAGCGGTTGTGTGGAAATATAGTTTTCTTCGTGTTTTACACATCAGAAGATATAGTTGTTTAAAGTTAAAAAGATCGTTCTTTTCACGTGTAATATTGAGTTAGAATTTAGTAACTTCTTTGCGATCCTCGTAACTCTGTTTTTGCAATTATAGTATTGGTGAATTCTTCGATCCCATCTTCAATGTCGAACGTAGTGACTAGTATTAGATGGCATCATATTATTTTTAATTTTTCTTTAAGAAAAATTTTCCGCAATGTTCTTGTTTAAATAAATATTAAAGAGCATGAAAAAAATGAACATCAAACTAAATCAATGCTCTGAATAAATCAAACTTGATTTTTTGTCCACTATGGATAGGAGTTATAATTCACACTGTAGTGTGGTAACATGTGGTGTTGCCACATCAACGGTGGGGTATGATGTGGCAACACCACATGTAGCCATCCTTACAATGGGCAATTATAACTCGTCCACTATACTCAGGAGATCAAATCCGGTGGGAAATCAAATTAGTTGAATAAAATATTCATGATTGAAACAAATTAAAGTTTAGTGATTAAGGTGACACTAAAGTTTAATGTTAACCATATTTTATTTCTTTCTTTAAATTTTTTGTTTACCCAAAAAAAAAAAAATTGAAGGCAAATGCACAAATAGCAAAATAATTAAATACAAATTCAAGGTTGTTAGTGCAATTTATCCTTATTAAATACAAATTCAAGTGTTTGTTGAGACGGTTCTCTGTATTTATATACAATATTTTACCATATTATTTATAATAATGTGATAAGTGCAATTAAATGGTTACTTTGACTTTACATTTAAATAAATTTATCATTTAATGGCATTTAATTGTCACCTAAGTACCAGCGGTGTTAAATAGCACCGCTCTATTATTTAAGCAAAGTTATTAATTTATTTAACACTCATTTATTGAAGTTTTACTATAAATTAAAAATAGAGTAATGTTATTCATCCTCATTGGGGTTACAAACATAATTTAGGTGACGTTAATGTGACATTAAATGATAGGTAAAATTAAATAAGTTATTTAATTTCACCTTTCATTTAACCTATCATTTAGAGTCACCTAGACTGTGTTTGTAACCTTGCTGGGGATGAATAACATTACTCTTAAAAAATGCAATCTCGAGTATCTCACTTATCCAATTCAAATCCGAGTAATCCCAGTTTAAGTGGCGTTAATGTGACATTAAATGATAGTTTATATTTTATACATATTTATTGAAATCATGACATCTTTTATATTTGATACTATTAATGTAACATTAGACATGAAGAATGAGAAAAACACTGATACAACTCTTACTCTGAAATAAATAATTATTTAATTGTTAAATAACTTAGACATCTAAAATATGTAAAAATGTATAAACTGAAATCTGTTGTTCTGATCCGATAATTCGATAATGTGGGAAGATGTTTGAAGAAAAAAATATTTTAAGGATTTCTGTTTCCAAACTCAGACCGTGGATTTTTATTCTAGACGTTCATTTTAACTCAGATTTTAAATTTTGTTGTCGTCATCTCAAATTTAATAGTTTTAAATAAAATTTGGATCCTCGCATTAAAATCTAATTGTTTTATTAAAGAATAATTAATGGAAGATTTGAATAAATTTTAAAGTCAAAATCTGAACAAAAATAGAAGAAATTAATGTAAGTAAAAATTATAAAAACAAATAAATAGTATAATAAAATATCTGGTTTTCAAATATCATTCTCTTGGGAGAGAAATAAAAGGTGGAATTGGATTTTCGTTTTATTTAGCATTTGAAATTGAATTTTTATTCTTGACATTTAAGAATAAAAAATTAATTAGTCCATTCAGCTTTTAAAATTCTATTAACATGTATTTCGTCACAAGTGCATTATTTATAAATGATACTCATGGGCGGACGCAGACATTTTAAGTTAAGAGGCACAATCAAACCCTATTACCTGTACAAATTGAATATTTTATTCATACTTGATTCGAGACAATGCAGATTTACGTTTAAAAATTATTTTTTTATTAATGTTTTGCTAATCATTTTCATCTATTTGATTTCGAAAAATCATTTTATTAATGTTTTATTTTTCACAATAAAATGCATGTTTACGTTTAAAAATTTTATAATGTATTTGATACAAACAATCAATTCAAATAATCGAAGGGAAAAACGTATAACTAATATTCAATATTAATAATCAATCAAATATTCGTTAAATATAAGTTAAATTGGATATAATGAGTTCAAACACATTCTATAAACACAGTTTGATAGAAGAAAATGCAAATTTAGGTTCTAATTACTTGAAAATTTAATTGGAAAGTGAAGATTTATAGTAAATGTGATAATTTGTAGAGAAATTATATACAAATTTTAAAAAATTATAAGGATTAAGATTTTGTTAAAAGGCGAGAGGAAAAGAGTAAGAGAAAAATTCAAATTTATTGTGATTTTGTCCTTGGTGGAGATTAAAATCAATTTTTTTAATAAATTTTGATAAAAGTTAAACAATTATGAATTTCATGAAATATGTTATTAAAATTAATTGTTAACTTTGATTTAGATTAAACTTTAGATTTCAATCGATACCAAACATATCTTTATAATAATAATTATAAAAAAAATCATCAAAAGTTGGGGGTCACGTGACACCCAGAACCCACCTATGTCCGCCCATGATGATACTCGACACTATAATAAAGAAGATTTTTAATTTTAGATTGAATTGATTTTTAATTTGGTGGTATTTATTTGCTTGACTTTGTAGATTATAATTTTTTTTTTAAAAAAATCAAATTAAACTTATTTTAAATTTGTTGATTATTATTTGTTTGATGTTTAGATTGATAAAAAATGTTATTTTAGATGACAAAGTTATAATTTTTGTAGAATTAGTTAGATTATTACCAAATCCATTAAATTGTTTAACTAGATTTTTTTTCAATAATATATTTTTAACCCTTCGGGGATGGTTGAGTTGGTGGAACCGAATGTCACGAGTTTGAATTCCCTGCCAACACTTTCTCGATCGATCTCGTCGCAACGAGCTTGCTTAGTGCGATTTATCTTTCTTGTGTGGTTTGAATGCTACTGCACATGGAGCGATGTTTACCTAGTGCATACTCACGAGTAGCGGCTACGGGTTCCTACAAAAAAAAAAAAAAAAAAACTTGGTTAGTTCTTAAGAAATTCATTAAAATTTATGTTGAGATTATCCAATAAATTGAAATAATCAAACTCAAAATAGCAAAAAAATTAATAATATAAAGTTAGCACCAAAAATTATCGTTATCTTTTTGGTAAATCCTTCATTATCTACCATTTTCTCAAATGATGAAAATTATTTCATTCCCATTCATCTCGCAATAAATCTTCTACTTAATCGATACATGTGATGTCAACTTACCACTTCACTATGTCACAAAAATGTTAGAAAATAAAATAATAAAAATCTTTTAGCGTTACAGATTGTGACATAGTAGTGAAATGCACATCTAAATTGAAGTTCCATGTTCCAATCGAGACAACTAATTATTGACTCAATTGAGATTTTACAAACAGTTCAGTGACTTATGATGAAATGAAAAAATTACGGTCGTAGTCCCAACCCTTTGACGTGGTGTGGTCATTGGCCCCAATCTTAAAAGGCGGGGGTTCTGGATTCTTAACGTATTTAAATTTGTAAATTTGGGTCTCTAAGTGATAGAAATCATCAATGCAAAAATTAAAATCGCACTTGACTTTCAATTGAGCAGGAGAGAAATATAAAGTGGTAATGATGATTTCTCCTTCTGTAAGTCGCATAAAAAATGCGTAAATATTAACGTCAACTTTGACAATTTTGGTCATGTCGAGACCCAAATTATAGATTTTTAAATTTTAGATTTAAAATCTTTCCTTTAAAGGTTGAACATCACTTAAAAGGTAGGAAAACTCGTCCTACGTCTGAAAACAAGTTACTAGCACGAGTTGAACAGTAGAACACTTGTGCGAGCTGCAGTAGCTCACAAGCCACTCAGAGAGTCATATTTTTGGCCAAATTCAAGGAAAAAATGGCTCGTCCATCATGGAACTAGTTCGTGAGGCAAGCTGAGCCACATTTCGACCAAGCGAACTTATTCGCATAATGGGTCAAGCTGAACTTGGATTGTAGTAGGCAAGCGAGATGCTCGAATGGCCCAATTAACACTCCCTAGGTTAAATTATCTATATTTACTAGATACCCCGTGGAAAAATGAATAGTTTCAAATGAAAACATACTTCGAGTGGTAAATCTAGAAATACAATCTTCCATTGTTTCTTGCTCTCAAAAATCAGAACTTTTCTCCATGGAAGCAAGCAGTTTTAAGCGATCATCACAGCGAGACGAAGAAAAGGTAATTTTTCAAGTTCAAATCTTCTCTTTGCATGTCATGATGTAACCTATTTGTTGAATTATTTTTCATCTTTGCCTTCTACTGCACAAAACCCTTGAGGTTAAAACCGTTCTTCACTAATCTTTTATTTTCTTTTTTCAAGGGGAAAGACGAAAGTTAAGGATGACTGTTGATTCTCGTGAAATCTTCAATTTTGCAATTATGGGAAACTTGAAAGAAAACTCAAATCTATTTAGAAATTAGGCGTGGCTTGGTGCATGATTAGGTAAACAATGATTAAAATCTTAGACTAATTTAGAAATTTAAAAATTATTGGTAAATTGTTATGTCTTCATTTTACATAAAAAAAATCCCCTGGTCTAATTCTTGGGATGATACAGAATTTGGCTGATCCCTAATGTTATCTGCACTTAATGAAGTGATATAGTGAAAGATTATATAACTATGCATAGATGCGTATGTTCAAATCCTACGGGATTCCTTTCTTGTTAGGTGTAATTACACTGAAGCGGGATCAGAAGCAAGCAGTCCAGGATAAAATACTGTTGATATATGGATGTGGTGCCCGAATTCCATATCAGCTGTATATTAATGTTACTCCATAGAGAAAGTGAAAACTTATTGAGATCTGCTACTTGGCCCGAGATTAAATCTCGGGTCAAACTAGGGGCGCCAAATGGCGCCCCCCCCTATTGGAGGGATTCCCCTCCAATAGGGGGGCGCCATTGGTTTGACCCGGGATTTAATCCCATGCCAAGCAGCATTATTGAAACAATTCATATTGCAATCCTAGATAGAGTTAAATGCTATTTTTTTAGTGTTCAGAAAAAAAGTCAGAATCTAATATAAGAAGCAATCAGTTCTATCATAATTGAATTGAACCCATCGGCCTCTGGTTAAGGAAAACGTGTGCAAGCATCTAAAACATGCATGTTACCTACTTTGTTTTCGGTCCCTTTTTTATTCTTGAAGCGCGAAGGAAATAAAATTTTAACCATATCAAGGTATAGATGATTATATTTATTTTGTTTATGAACGTTCCGTTGAACTTTTCAGCCATTTTTATGTACAATGTCTTGAGTAGTTTATGAAATGCAGATACCTTGAGGTGCTTATGCTCATTGTTTTGTGTATATAAGGTCTCGAGCACCTGAGTAGCTATACCGTTCTTGATATTTGAAAGCTCTTTGTTTCAATTCTGAATATCTTGCAGATAAATGTATACTTAGAGGTCAATAAGAAAGTTTGTTTAAATATAAAAAGGTCAGAGACCATTAAAAATGTGAAAGCGATGTTATGTGAGAAGGAAGGTATATCCGAATGTCTGCAGGAGCTCTGTTTTAAAGGTGACCTTCTCAAGGATGCCCAGAGTCTGGTAGATTGTGGAATCGATAAAAATTCGACTGTCCAAGTTTTTGTCCATATACCTATCAATCTGTTCATCAAAATGCCGACTGCTAAGAAAACAATTACTGTTGAAGCAAAGCCTAGTGATACCATCCTGAACATCAAAACTCAGATCAGGGAGAAAGAAGGCATCTGTTCAGATCAGTACACTCTGATTTCTGCTGGAAAGCCACTTGATGATAATCAGACTGTAGAATGCCTTAACATTCGAGGTGGTTCGACCCTTCACATGTTGTTGAATCCAAAAGACATGTTGCTAATTTCTGTAAAAATGCGAACTGGAGAGATTCTGAAGTTAGAAGTTAAGCTCTTGCACACAATTTGCGACGTCAAAGCAATACTTGAGAGCATGGTTGGTTCGTCTCTTAATGATATGGTACTAACACATGCTGGAAAGCAACTGGAGGATTCAAAGACTCTCTCTTCTTTAAACGTCAAAGAGGAATCAATTTTAGAAATGTTGCCTCTTTCTTTTCCAATATTTATCAAGAGCTCGTGTGGCAAAACTATAACTTTTGATGTGCATCGACATGACGTCATTAAATGTCTGAAGGGCAGGATCCTTCAAAAAATAAAAGTGCCAACTTACTTCCAGCTCATGTTTGAGGGAAAACGTCTAGAAGATGATCGAGATCTGGGTAGCTACAATATTCAGAGTGACTGCACCCTCCATTTGGTTTTCTGGCCATCAACCTTAATCCGCCGGACTAAACTATCTATTGCAGGTAGTAATATACAAGATTCTACTACCATTAATGACTTGAAGAAGAAAATTCAGCAAGTGATGGACAGGCCTGTGAGAGAACTAATCGTGGAAGGCAAGGCATTAGAAAGTCAGCTAACCATTGGTGATTATGGTATTAAAATGAACACAGTTATTGATGTGGCTTTAGAAGTTGCTATAGAAGTGCGATGAGCGAATTGTAGCATCTCTATTGTAGCCGAGTATTCATGTATTCTGGGTGCAAGTACTATGAAAATTTCTATACTAAAGGCATTAGCGAGGCTAAATAGTAAATACTGATATGTTTGCAGCTTACTGCATTGATAGCTTGATGACTCTTTGTTACCCTTTTAATATTTCTCTCTTTATTGTCAGCCTGTTTATTACTATTATTCTATGCACTTTATCTACTTTGTTCCCTGCAGGAACTGTCAAGAAAATATGCTGAGTTTTGCTGTGTACTTTATTGATGAATAGTCATTTGGCTTTCTTCTCTAATGGCGAAAACCCCTTGGAACACCTAAAACTCTAGCCAAGTTTAGATAACATTTTGATTTAAAAGAGGTTGACTATCACCCTGAAGGTCAGGGAGAATCCTGTGTGTGGGAGGCGAGCTCTACTTTGCTTGTCAATCGAAGTGTCAAGGGGATCTTTTCATACATGAACGCGTATAAAATGTGCTCAGTAAGTGTCTGTGTGTCTTTGCTATAACGTTTTTTCAACGTGTTCAACCTCCATTTTCTAAATTTTTTAATATCTTCAGTTTTTGTGTTTTTGGTTCGAGTTCTTGAATTCGTGCATCAATTTGTGTTAAGTGTTTCTGTCTCCAACCCTCACTTTTGCCAATGGAGACCAGAACCATTCGTGTTCAGATAATTTGAAGATGTAAAGATGTGGTAAATATTTGTCAAAAAGAAACAAAAGATAGGACAGAAACTGTATTTCCCAAACATAGAATCTTTTCATTCAGAAAAAATCTGCAAAAAGCAAAAGATGCAATATGCCATGACCTCAAGGATGTCCGCCATCAAAAAGAGACATCATTTAAAATCTTCTTATGACAACTCGCATTAAATTGAAGTTAAAAATGAGTCAAAAATAAAAACTGCACATTTCATTTTGCAACTAAACACCTGGATGTGAATTTCAGAGCAGAGTGAAAAATAAGAGCTGCACTATCAGTTCTACAACTGGATCGGCAGTGACCAAGGTATCACCGAGAAGCTAAACCTACTCTCCTATTGTCGTTGGTGCAGCAATCTGAAAGAATGCGATTCCAATTTTCCAACTGAATCAATAGTGATGGCGGTAATCAGTGAGAAGCTAAACTACTCTCCTGTTTTTCAATGTTGCAGCCATCTGGAAGAATTGTACCGCCAACTCTGGTCGGAGGCCAATATCGAAACACCGATCTCCCTATTATATTCTTTGAAGGAAGGGGACCCCTAATCAAAGGACAGATTTCATATATAAGAAAGTGTAAATCATCTTCAGGTGATATCTCAAATTTTTTTGAACTGTCAAGAAATATTACCAGACATGCGAGTCATAGCTGTTATTTCGATTATCACCCATCACAAAAACAGAGTTCTCAGGTACACGCTGTACCAAAATACAAAGACAGATGTAATGGGATTTACGAACAATTCCATTTTTCAATCTAGTTATGGTGGTCAGAGTACCGTGCAAGGCTTCAATTCAGGCATTTTGAGGTCATAGGATTCAATCATTGATTGCCATTAATAGATTATAGACCATCTAGACTTTTTATCCTGATCTTAACACTCACATGAGGGGAAAAAATGAGCTCAATAAAGTGTACAATAATCTGAACTTACAATTTGATTCATTTCATACTTGGGTACTTCAAGAATGTAATCTTCATTCCTGACAACCCCGTTTACAATCAGTTTTCCATCATGAACCTGAACTAACACAAGAACGACAGGTATTACATATCTAATTGCAAAAGATTCTTATAGATAGCTAGGAGACGATGCATAAATCACAAATGAAAAAAAGAAAATCAAAGCCAAGAACTTGGAGCATGAATCAGTAGACCTGTAAGAATATTTTTGCATTCATGAATCGAAGAACAGAAATAGATTGAAGAGATAAGCTTCTGCTGTAATATTACAGGTGATGATACTAGGGAGAGAATTTCTCATATTATTGTGGCAGACCAAGTGCAGGATAAATTCACTTCAAGGCAATTATAATACCTTGTGGATTAATTTTATTACTGAAGTTCTCTTAACTATGTATGTAGGTTTAAGAAAAATGACACAAGGGTGTTGATGGAAATCTGAATGGGATTACGCATTAAATAGAATTTATAGGTTCTGCATGAAGAGAGATGGTACAATAAAACCTGTTTAGGATGATGAAACCAATTCATAAATGTTACCAAAAAGATGAAAAAACACGTGATACGTGCCAGCCATGCAAAGCCATGCAAGTAATAAGTAATTCCAAGATTCAAACGTGCTGGAAGTGGAAATACGAAGACTTGGTCTTGGTCAAGCAGGTTTCCAAGTCCGTTGATTTGTTCCTTGAAACTCACGTAGCCCATGCCCTAGCCATCCAGAAATGAACCCATATGCAGAGAAGAATCCCTACACCCACATAATTCTTGTTCTAACACCACAAATAACCACCATCATCAATACCTCAAATTGTCTTTCCCAAAGTTCAATGGAGATGACCCAACTGGATCTACAAGGCGGAACAATATTTTGATTTCAAAAGTATTGCACCAGACCAACAAGTTTTGCTAGCCTCCTTCCATCTTTAAGGCACTGCCTTACAATGGCACATGTGGCTGACCAAATTTCGAGGACCACTTACACAGGAGGAGTTCCCCAAAGCAGTCCTTCTCTGCTTTGTTCCAATTGATTACGAAGATCCATCGGAAGCTCTAACTCAATAGGTAAACCTCAATGGTATCAGCTTACCAGGAAACTTTCGAAAAGCTTTCCCACCGTGTTGACAGCTTGCCCGAATCATTGTTTGTTTTATTGCAGGACTTCAAGATGATATCCGCCTAGGTGTAAAAATTAAACAACCCAGCACCTTGGCAGATTAGATAGGAGTTGCTCGGCTAATTGAGGAACGAAATTAGTTACAAAAGAAAACAAGCCAACCTTTTCACCTCCAACCAGCTTTAGTGGCACAAAAGACTAAGCCCAATCCAATAGCTGGGGTACTAGGCCCTCCACTGAATCAACGTGTGAATCTAAACTCATATACTGCTCCAACAACATTTCGTCGAATCACCGATCAAGAGGCACGAGAACGTTGAGAGAAGGGATTATGTTACTATTGTGACGAGAAATTCATTCCTGGTTATCGCTGTGAACGTCCACAATTATTCATGATTGAAGACTCGCTGCATCCAATCCCAAATGATGATGACAATGCTCAACAAGAACTAGAAGGTGAAGAGGCCATGCTAGAAATTTCTTTTCGAGCCATTGCCGAAACCAATCATCCACAGACAATACGCGTCATGGGCAAGCTGAGAAATAAGAATATAACTTTGCTAATAGACAGCGGCAACACTCATAACTTCATCGATCAAGCTATAGTGACTAAGTACGAGTTACTTGTGATTCTGGACAAAAAGTTTCAAGTTATGGTGGCCAACCAAGAGAAAATAGAGTGTGCTAGGGAGAGTCAGGCGCTTACCATCACCATCCAAGGGTATTCCATCACAGCAGACTTACTATATTCTTCCAGTTGCAGCATGCCAACTAGTTTTAGGCGTACAGAGGCTTGAAACTCTTGGACCTATCGAGAAGGCTTATAAGCAACCAACCATGACCTTCAAAGTCGAAGGGGTTCTCCACATTTTCCAGGGATTGAAGCATGGTGGCATTGAAGCTTTAACAGACAACGAATTCAACAATCTACAAGGTAGAGGGCTTTTATTCCAAATAATCCCTCCCATCAACAGCAAACAACTAGAATCATATCCACCCGACCTGCACCGCCTCTTAGCCGAGTTCTCTCATGTATTTAAACCACCCACCGACTTACCTCCAAGGCAGTCACATGACCATCGAATTCCACAACAGCCAAATACAGAACCTGTGAGTGTAAGGCCATATTGCTATCCTTACTACCAAAAAACCAAGATAGAAAAGATAGTTAAAAGCTCTTGCAATCCAATTTGATCAGACCTAGCCATAGCCCGTTCTCATCACTAGTAAGGGAGGCAGATGGCGATTGGCGGTTTTGTGTGGACTATAGAGCCTTGAACGATATTACAATCAAAGATAAACATCCAATCCCGGTGATTGACGAAATTCTAGATGAGATTCATGGTGCAAATTTTATTTTTTTTTCAAAACTGGATTTACAAGCTAGCTATCACCAAATTTGAGTGCAAGAAGATAACATTTCGAAAGTAGCTTTTCGAACGCATGAAGGACATTATGAATTTACAATAATGCCGTTTGGCCTCACAATCGCACAGGCAACCTTCCGAAGTCTCATGAATGATATATTTCGTCCTTATCTCCGAAAGTTTATTTTAGTTTCTTTGTGACATTCTCGTGTACTCAAAATCCTGGGATGACCATCTCATACATTTGCAAATTGTTCTAAGATATCTCTTGACTAACAGTTAGTTTGAAAAAGAATCAAAATGTCGATTTGCTGTTTTACAGGTTGAGTACTTGGGTCATATAATTTCAGAACAAGGAGTGGCAATTGATCCACCCAAAATACAAGTTGTTATTAATTAGCCCACACTGACGATTATAAAAGGAGTCCGCTTCTCGGCTAAGCAGGCTTCTACCGAAAGTTTATCCGTAATTTCGGATGTATAGTAACTCCCTTGACCCAACTCCTAACCAAGGATGGATTTCAATGGAATGAGAAGGCAGAATTAGCCTTCAAACAATTGAAAGAAGCATTGACTACACCACCAATTTTATGCCTTCCAGATTTTTCTCAACAATTTGTGATTGAATGCGATGCAAGCAAAATCGGAATTGGTGCAATCCTTACCCAACACAATCGACCAATGGCATATTTTAGCGAGCATTAAAGGCTCAACATTGACTTTATCTACCTATGAAAAAGAGATGTCGGCCATCGTCAAAGCAATCAAGAAGTGGCGTCCATATTTGCTTGGAAAACCTTTTACGGTCCGCATCGACCAAAAAAGTCTCAAGTACCTACTAGAACGAATTACTACACCCGCACAAACTCGATGGCTGCCAAAGATTTTTAGTTATGATTACGAAATTGAATATAAAAGAGAGCCTAAAAATCAAGGTGCAAATTCTTTATCACGTGCTGTTGAATTTCAATTCTTGTCCATTTCCATGCTACATGCAGATTGGTGGCCATTGCTCCAAAAGGAAGTCCAACAAGACTTATGTTATGAAGAATTGATAAAGAAAGGTTCCTCCGAATCGAACCACAAATTGATGCAACGAGACGACGTATGGTTCGAAAGAAACAAAGTTTATCTGAGCTCTACATCAACCTTGCTTCCAAAGATAATTGATGACTGTCATTCATCAACAATCGAGGGCATTTCGAGTTTTATAAAACTCTCTCCCGTATCAAGCAAAGTTTCCTCTGCCTAATATGTGTCAGACGATGAAGGTTTATTTGCAACAGTGTGATATTTGTCAATGTTTCAAGATGGATTGTATGAAGCCAACATGTCTACTCCAGCCACTGCCAGTCCCTATATAAATGTGGACCAATGATTCAATGGATTTTATTGAAGGGTTGCCATCTTCTAATGGATACAATGTCATCATGGTAATCGTTGATCGATTAACGAAATATGCTCACTTTGTAGCTTTAAGACACTGATTCACCGTAGTGACCGTCGCTAAAGCCTTTGTCACCAATGTGGTTCACCTACGCGGCATTCCTACGTCCATTGTTAGCGATAGGGAAAGTTGTTCATCGGTTCATTTTGGAAAACATTGTTCCATTTGCAGGGAGCCAAGCTCTGTATGAGCTCAAGTTACCACCCACAATTTGACGGCCAAACAGAAGTAGTAAATCGAACTTTGGAACAATATTTGCGATGATTTGCTGGTGACCAGCCACGAAAATGGATTGACAGGATTCATTGCGCCGAGTTTAGTTACAATAAATCCGCTAGCTCATCCGCCAAAATGACACCTTTTGAAGTTATTTATGGTATTTCACCCCCAAGTCTACTAGCTTATGTACTGGGCACTTCCCGCATCCAAGCGGTAGATGAGTACCTATGTGATCGAGATGACATTCTACATGAACTTAGACCAACTTTTTGCTAGCTCGAGAATGGATGAAATACCAAGCAGACCAACACCGAGAGGTTTCATTCGTGATGAGAGTGTGTATTTGAAACTACAACCTTATTGACAGTCCTCGGTAGCTTTTCGAGGCTCCATGAAACTCGCCCCTTGTTTCTTTGGTCCATATCAAATAATGGAAAAAATAGGTAAGGTGGAATATTGGTTGGATCTACCTCCAGGTTCTCAAATCCATGATGCGTTCCATGCTAGTGTGCTATGGAAGCATTTGGGACCAGTGACCCCGACTCGACTCAACTTCCCTGAGTTTCACATACCTCTACCATCCTTCCATGACCAGAAGCTATCCTAGATAGACGTGTAATTTGTTTTTGTTTGTTAGTGAATAAGTCCAAGTGGTTAAGTCTTGTTGATTATTTTTTCCTAATATGTAGCCTAATTTTAGCATTATTGTTATCACTTTGAAGGCTATAAATAGCTTGAACGTATTCAATAAATGGCAGGAATTATTTGTTCAATTATCTCTCCTTTATTCTTCTTATGCTTCCAATTCCATTCTTCTCTTTAATTCAAGTTAATTCTTATCAGCACATATATCTATTTTATGATAGGGTAGAAAATTTTACGTATCTAAGCAAATGGAGATTCTTTGTTTGTTACCAATGCACTTTTTTGTTTACTTTTTCTCATTTTCGTCAATGTCCAGAGAATTGGGTGATACAAATTACTAATCCTGTTGTCCAGTTTCTTTCTTGATCAATCAGGTAACAAGAGTGGTGTATGTTACTCAAAGTTCATTATATACCAATAATTGTATCCAGCACCAGCCACTTAAGAAATCATGCAAAATCATAATACCGTAACTCATCAAACCTATAAGGTAGTCCTTTTCCTATATTATATTTAATTATAGAGGGACGAGTTTATGGTCGATACACATTGTGCATGACATACAAATGGATCCATGATGACCATTTTATCGAATAGAGCACAAATAGGAGGGAAAAAGGTCTTAAAATCTGACCTCCACAATATCACCTTCTTTTGCAACAATCCGTTTAATAAATACATCTTCATCTGTGTATCCAACTTCCTGAAGAACTGGTGGGCTTTTGAAGATCACAATATCATTGGGACAGGGCTTCCTGAAATAATAGGAGACCTGTAAATTCGAAATTAACATCAGCTTCAGCAAAAAACGATTGACTCAGTTACCAAACCTTTTGGTGAATTATGGTCTTTATAGTAGTTCAAATAGTAAATTCTGAACAAGGGGAGCACATCAACACGCATTTTCAGAAGTAAGAGTTCAAGCATTTAGCATCATACTAATTGCAGCAAAGAACTGAGATACTATGCATAGTTTATCATAATATAATGACGAAATAGTTTATAGATTTAAAAATAACAGCTAAACCAGTTCTAGGTCATGAAACTTGGAGCAGTGCATAACTTTTCAGAACTAGTTGAAGCTGTGTATTATTGTAAGTTTTTACGTGTTTCTTCTGTTTTCCAATTTTTTAGACTGGAATTGTGTGGTTAAAATTGAATCAGTGAATCGGTTAACATTAACATTACCAAACATTATATGAATTATCTCCACAGTGAACCAGTTAACATTTTAACAGTTATTTCTTACATGTAATTATCTCCAAATAATATATGAATTATTTTACATGTAATTTCTTCTTACATTCTAGATAAGCCTTCTCCACAGTGAATCAGTTAACATTACCAAAGAATATATGAATTATCTCCAAGATCATATTTTCAACTCCAAGATGGAAGAATAATACCTTAATATATCAAAACTTGCCCTAACATTTAGCAGTCAAGTTCCAAACTTTATCACCAAAATAAGAAAAGAATTACCTTTTCAGCTACAATCCTATCTCCAACATCAAATGTGGGATACATAGACAGCGAAGGAATATATCTAGGCTCAGCTACAAAAGACCTAAAGGCAAGTGATATGGCCAATGCTGCGAAAACTGTCTTGGCGTCATCGGAAGTGAAATTCAGCCATTCTGGCAATAATCCACTACTCTTCTCCACATTGTCATCATCTCCGTCACCGCCATCGCCGCCGCCTCCGCTGCCGCCATCCCCTTCCTCCGGGTCCAAAACTGCCTTTACGGTCTCTTTATTGGAGTCTTCTAATCTATCAGAACGAAGGGTCTGAAAGTGAGCATTTTTACTTTCTGAGTGGTTGAAAGACAGGAACTTTGGGCCCTTGAAGAAAGATTTGAAATGGGCGTGGCTGAATTGGAGGGTCTTTGGTGAAAGATTGAAACTATTGGTGGGAGTGAAGCAGTGAACACGGGGGAAATTAGGGTTCTTCAGAGAAGGGAATGGAGGGAGGAGCCCCTGAGTCATCATCTGGTTGAAATGGAAAAGGCAGTTGAATTGCACGGTGGACCTCCCTACAGTACCCCGCGAAAACAGTGTGTGTGGTAGTGGTGCCGGTGGGAGTAATGGGCAGTGGGTGTTCTGCTTAATCTGTTAAAATAGACCATGTTTGGTTGTGCATATAAGCTGGTTAAACCTGCTTATAAACACCTTCATTATAAGAAAGTTTTTAAATAAATCAAATATTTCATCGTGAGAGGATTAGAGTCCGTTTGCATAGCTTTTGAAAAGCTAAAAATAAACTTTTGAAACTCAAAAGTTATTTTTGAATGTGATAGCTAATTTTATAAGTGTTTTTTAACTAATTGGAAAAACGTTTAGTGGAAGTTGATTCAATATAACTTTTTTTAAAAGTACTTTTGGAATAAGAAGTTCTTTTAAAAATTAATTTTCAAACAAAAATAAATGTAATTTCCTCCAAAAACTCTTCTACAGAAAGTAAAAATAAAAATAAAAGCAAACGTTATGCCAAACAAGCCCTTGACAGCATTTATCTATTCATGTGATGTGAAAAATTGTACATCAATATTGATACAGAGAAATGTGTGTTTCTTGATCCTTGGACATGGACAAGTGACGATGAAAGAAATGATTTAGATATTGAAGGAATTATATAATTGTCCATAAAGAAAAGATTTGGTGCTAATAGAGTTCTATTGTATGATAAGACCATCACTAATATAAGTACAATAATTAACCTGGTCTTCAAAAGTGCGAAAGTTCATATTCTCAACATTCGTATAGAAAGAATCACGATAATATATCATTATCGTGCTTACATGTTGACTATTTGAAAGAAATTAGCCTAGTACAACTTAAACAAAATGGGACATTAGAACTCGACTTATTTACCAAACCATAACCATTTAGGACATGTTTGGCTTGCGGTTTCTAGAAACAATTTGTACAGTATTCTCCACAAAACAAGCCATTAATATAAAAATACAACTGGATATAGCAGTTGCTGGAAAACAACATTAAGAAGTCAAGTATGAAGGTTATTCACTAATCTAAGTTAACAAAAACAAATTCACACACAGATTGCAGGACTCTGCCCTTGTTTGACAATGAGTATTTCCGAACTCTTTTTTTTTTTTACATACTCAATTTCAACCACTCATTCACACAATAAAATATTCTGCACGTAAACTCAAATTTTTTTTCCTAATTTCTAGCCATACATTCTCTTGAAAAATACTATTCAAAACATTGTTTTTCACAAACGGGGCTAACACAGCATATTCCAATCCAGCTGTCAAAAGCCAATCAAAGCCCCAAACGGATAATCACCAGCAGAAATTAGGCACATTTTTGATACACGGTAATAGACAAGACTAAACAGTATAACGAACAAAATTTGTAACTTCTTTCTTTTTTAGTAGCATCCCTACCAAACGTATTATGCACAAGCCTGAACAATAACCAAGGTTAACGATGAAGATTGCATAAAATACTTAAAATTTGTAATAATAAGCTATAGTAAATACAATAGGGTGGAAGAAACATAATTTGTAAAAGAAGAATTGAGAGGAAAAAAAAAACACGAATGCAACTAACTAGCGAAACATATCACTAATTCAATTGCTTGCTGTCAAGTACCATCACTGAAACCGTTACTATCATTTTTCATCCTTCTCTTCTCCATTTCTCTAGTTTGTTGGCCTTCGCTACTTGAGCTAGATGGATTTAAGCCATATTCACTGGTTGGATTGCTGTAGTGACCCGTACTGCCATACTCCTGACTTGCCAATGCCAATTTCCTGAACTTTTTCATGTCCTCGTTGTATTGCATGGTATCGTAGTCAGAACTTCCATGAGAACTGTACATCGAGCTTTGTCCAGGCCTAATTCCCTCATTGAGATCAGACAGAGATACATTTCCTTCTAAGGCCCTGACAACCTGCTTAGATATGCGTTTTAGGTGACAATTAGAACATAACTATGGCACAACTAAGTTCAAGTACTGCTGGAATATTTATCCTTAGATAATCCTAACTCAAATAGAGCTTGTCCATGCCATTATTTATGATTACAAATACGTGGAGCAATGCTCAATCAGTTGGATTATTTCATAGCATTGTTGATCTTAAGGTCTCTGCTAAAACACATGTAGCACGTCTTTTGCGAGGAGTGGGTAGGCCTCGACAATGTTAAGAAAGAACAAGAAGCTAGTCGAATTTATTATATGGTTGAGTGCTGCATATGAAACACCTACTTAAGGATTGGAATGTTAATCTTGGATTCAATTTGCACCCATATATACAGCATTTGTTAAGATAGATATCTACTATTATTAATATTTTTCTATAATGCAAGCAGACAACCCTGTGGTCCACTCATTGATGATACTAGATAAATATTTAGTGTGGCAAAAGGAAGGCAATCAAAGTACCTGGCTCATTCTTGGTCGGCGCCTTGCCGAATGACGGACACAAGCAGCAGCACAAGCAACCATGCGAGCCATTTCATTAGGGTGGTAGTCCTTTTGCAATCGTGGGTCAACAAGGGCATCAAACTTTTCATCTTCCAAAGCCTGCGTGAGCAAGGGCCTTGCCTATCACAATAATAGTTTCGAGTTAATGTCTTGTGTCAGATGCTCAACTCCCCAACTCTAACAGAAAGGATAGGATGGTTTTTTCGAGTAACTCACCCAGTCTACCAAGCTATCATCCATGAAAGATTGATTACTGTCAACAGGTCGACGTCCAGTAATCAATTCCAGAAGCATGACCCCAAAGGAGAACACATCTGATTTATCGGTAAGTTTTCCGGAGGAAGCATATTCTGGTGCCATATAACTAGGAATAATGAAATGTCAGTATATAGTAATACTAAAGCTTGATTCTTAATAGGAAGAAATGTCTCAGTTGTAAAACATGAAACTATAACTAGAATCCTGCAGCTTTACATATTTATGTACAAAATTGGACCCAAATTCCAACTTCTCTTTATACGTGGAGTGGAAAACAAAATTTAGTTTACTATGCAGCTTGGTATAGAAAATTATCCCAAGGTGTATTAGAACACATCTTTAAGAAACAAAAGTTCAAAACCTGACCAATTAAAAGTGTTGGAAAATAAATAGAAAGGAAGCGCAGTGCAAGCAAAAGTAGCAGTGATCATGATCCCCAACCAGGGCAGAGAGGGAAGAGGTTAAATGAAAATTAATTCAGCATTCTTGACAAATAATCACCTCAAACATCATAATAAGCAACAGTTAACACAAAAGAATTAGTTTTACCCAAAAGTTCCCATCACTCGAGTGGAGACATGAGTATTAACATCAGAAGTAATCTTAGCAAGACCAAAATCTGCAACCTGAGACAATTAATGATGCTCATCAATAAGCATAATAAAATAGATAAATGTATCAATCTCCTCTACATCAATTATTTGCATGTTCAAGTTAAGTTGAGTTGCTAATTTCACTGTAGTCAGGGAAAATCTAAATAGACCTATTTTATGAGGAAATAGAGTTTCTAAATCCTCTGCTAATTCTCGAATGAGATATGAGTCGCTGCCTAACTGAGAATG
>CADEPE010035153.1:0-10229 GCA_902829205.1 Fraxinus paxiana | reverse complement strand
ATGGTGTAACCTCTACACACTAATAAACTATTACATTATCATGTATTGTCATCAGGTGACGTGGCTTCTATAAAGGACATTTTAGTATAATGTTTTTATTACATTTACATAGAAGTTATATTTTCTTAAGAGCTTCTGAATATCATTCAATTCTTCTTTCTCATAAACATTTTGCATGTATAAAAGGATGGATCGCCTACGAAGATGATGTGCATTGAGTTGGTTGCCAATCGTTTCCTGCGCAAGGTATTTACTTCAATTAATATTCTTATGAGAAAAACTAGCTTGTCTGGCGGAATACTTACTAGTTACATTTGACTTCTCTACTGCTTTAACTTGGCACTACTATGTCATGTATGAAGGCCACATGTTGAAATTCTTGTGCAGTTTCAACAAGGGACTCAGGGTCATTTGATAGCTCATAGACAAAAATCATGACTTTTAACTTTTTCATTTACCAACTTGACACTATTATCACTCATAGTTTACATGGTTTTGGTAAGCTATATACATTTGTTTACAGTGCTGTAAATTGGCTCTTGCCACTGAAATCGAACTGTTTACTTTTCATTGAGCTCGCACACTTGTTTACAGTGCTGTAAATTGGCTTGTGCCACTGAAATCAAACTGTTTTATTGTCCTTATTTTACTTTTCAGTACTCAATGTCAAATTATTATTTTACTTTTCCCCTTCTTCATACTTCATTTCCCAATATTGGTACAGTCCTAGTCCAGGTTAGTGTTGGAAGCCACTATTTTTTAGTTGCATTGAAACTATATAATGTGAATTGTGGAAGAAAGTATATGAATATTCATTTCTAAGAGCATTGTTGTACAGCATGTGGCAAGCAAAAGGAGGGAGGGAGGGAGAGAGAAGCATCTCCCATGGGGGCTGTGGATTGCACTAATTGTTGGTCATATGTACAAGAGAGAGGATATAGAGAAAGAGTGAAGTTCAATTATAAAAAATTATATGGACACAGTCGTCAATGAAGGTGAGTTATAAAAATTAGAGTGGAGGGTATGCTAGACATCCTCCACATTTTTCCTTGTCATGTAAGCATTCTGGGATGATGTGGTATACTTTTTAGTGCAATCCACAGCCTTATTGGAGATTCTCTCAGCTCGTAATCGTCAATGCCCTTTTTATCTAGTTATTTCCCATCTTTAAGACTATTCTTCTTTGGCCAAGAACAAACCTGAGATTTTTAATGGTTTCTGTATATTGCTGCGTAATGTCAAAACTCAACCTGTGTATTCATTTTGACTTGATTATCTTCTGGTTGCTTCTTATGAACGACATTTGCAGATGGTTCGAGTTCTTGTTGCAACCGCAGTAAGGGAAGCTGCTGCCGGTGCAGAAGAGGACGCACTGTTAAAGTTGATGGATGCCACGTGTAGACGTGCTACTGCTCCGCCTGCACCTCCTGATGGCCTTTGCCTTCTTGATGTAGGATATACAGAATTTGATAAGACGACTTGCCTTATTCCTTGAGGTTATGTCCTTGGTCCATTGACTTTGATTGTTGTGGCATTGACTATATAGAAACTGAATCTCCAAATACATGATGAATTAGCAGGATCAATTCATATTTCTATATTTTTGTATTAACATTTATTTTCATTTAATCCTATCCAACATTTTGAGGTAAATAATACCCGTATAAGACTGGGATAAAAAAACTCATTGAATCTTCTTTTGATTCAAATAGTACGGGATTATAATAATAGTCAACCGGATTAATATAGTACGCTCACGAGTCATGACGTGGTTAAACTGAATTATTTGATGCGATGAATAATAGAGAATGTTAGTTAATTTGAAATATGAAAAATTTACTTAACTAACTACGTTTCAATGTCATTGTGCAAAATGTTTATATATTTTATTTTTTGGCATTTTCATCCCTACATTCCACATTTCATTGCACAAAAGGTCACTTTCAATCATTTTTTCAATAAAATGACGATTTTACCTTCTTACTGAAATGAAACAAAAAGAAAAGAAAAAATAAATAACTAATTACAATCATAATTCTAAATTTTTCAAAATATTATATATAAGTTATAAATTCTCCACCACCACCACCACCACCACCACCACCACCACTTTCACAACCTCACCAAGCCGCCACCTAAGGAAATTTGTGGTGGTGGAGAATTTATGATTTCTTTGTAATTTTTTAAAAACTTAACGAATATAGTTTTAGTTGGTTATTCATATTTTTCTTTTATTTGAATAGGAGGGTAAAATTGTCATTTTATTAAAAAATGGTTGAAAAGGACCTTTTGCGCAATCAAAAGGTGGAATGTAAGGGTGAAAATGCCAAAAAATGAAATGTAGGGATGTTTTGCACAATAACATTGAAAGATAAGGATGTTCTGTGCTATTTATCCATATTTGTAGATAAAAAGTAAACTTACTTATAAACAAATTTACTTATAAGTAAATAAGTAACAAATGACTTATGTGCTAACTAAAATGCTTATTTTAATACAGAGGTAATAATTAATTTTCAAACAAGTAAGTTTTTACTTAAAAGTAAGAAATTGAATTTGTAGAAAAAGAAATAAAAAAAAAGTAACTGTAAACTTAAAATAAAAATATTTTTTATGGTTGCCAAAAATTCCCCAAAAAAGGATATATTTACATTATAAAGACCGTAGTCCAAATATTTCAAAGCTAAGTGGATGGCCTAGCGCAGAGTTCTCACTCATGGATGCATGTTTCCACATCCCATGCACCAAAACAGGGGACATGCCAATTTGACTTTACCTTTTACCATCTGTCAAATTCCTTGCAATATCCCTATTCTAGGTTACCTCTTGTCTCCTTTTCTCCAATCCCACAAAATTTTAATTTCAGCCTCTTGCATTTCTCTGCCCCAATTTAGCCACTCTCTTCCATAGGAGCCTCTCAAGGGGAGCGCACCCGCAAGTGCGCGCACCACCACCACCCTGATCATAACGCGCACTCTATGTTATTACGATGGCTAATCATGCCATCGTTTTGTGGGGGCATTCCCATTTGATGGTTCTACGTTTTATCGTTGTCTTGCAATTTTTCACGTGTTCTTGTAAATCGGACGCCGAGATCTTGCTCAAATTAAAGGAGTCCATTGCAGATAACGGTGCATTATCTAGTTGGAATGATTCAAAACCTCCATGCAATGGTGATATTGAGAATTGGGTTGGAATTATATGTGGAAATGGGACTGTATGGGGAGTGAAGCTGGAGAATATGGGGCTGGGGGGTGTGATTGATGTAGATGTCCTCAAGGAATTGAAAAATTTGAGGACTTTAAGCTTGATGAACAACAAATTTGATGGCTCGTTGCCAAATATAACTCAACTTGTTGCTCTGAAATCCATTTATTTTTCCGGCAATCAGTTTTCCGGCGTGCTCCCGATTTACATTTTCGACGGGATGTTATCACTCAAGAAAATTCATTTGGCACGAAATAAGTTTTACGGTGAGATTCCTCAATCGTTGATCACATTGCCTAGATTGAGTGAGTTGATGCTTCAGGATAATGAGTTTGATGGAGAAATACCTCAGTTTCAGAATGGAATGTTGAAATTGTTCAATGTATCCGACAATGAATTGACCGGTGAAATCCCTCGTAGCCTTAGACATATGAATGTTTCATCATTTTCAGGTACTTTCCTTATGATATTTTGGTTTTTTAATAATTAGGATCAATAACTGTCCAAAGCGTTATATCTTAGACTACAGGCGGGATACGAAGAACAGTTTGAGAGGCAATTTTTGTTATAAATTTGCCAAGTATACGGTATACCTCACTTCCTTTCCATCTCTTTTAAACAGGTAACAAAGACCTATGCGGATCGCCACTCGAATCATGTGCTCCGGCAAAGCTTTCCATCGGAACAATAATAATTGTCGCGATACTCGTGGCTTTGGCAGTAGCGGCACTCATAGCAGTCGTCGTCATTCTCTCCCAGAGGAAGCAAATGCCAGAGCAAGAACAAGCAACAGTATCCCCTCCCGGCCCCCGGAAAGCTTTCTCTACTGATCTAGACAAAATGGAACAAGGGACAGCATCGCCAGAGAAAAGTACAAACGGCAAGAAGGGTGTTAACAATATAAAGCTCACATTTCTTCAAGATGGCAGGGAAAAATTCAATATGGGGGATCTGCTAAAAGCCTCGGCGCAGATACTGGGCAGCGGCATATTAGGGTCGACATACAAGGCTGCGCTGAACGCCGGACAGGCAATGGTCGTGAAAAGATTCAGGCATATGAATAATGTTGAGAATGAAGAGTTTCATGAACATATGAGAAGATTAGGGAGGTTGAATCACCAGAATGTGCTTCCTATTGTGGCTTTTTACTACAGGAAAGAGGAGAAACTATTGGTTTATGATTATATGGAGAATATCAGCCTTTCTGTTCATCTCCATGGTAATTTAATTCTCATAATTTGTATATCCACATATATCGCTGCATTTTATAGACTCGTTTGGGAAATCGAAACTCTTGGAAATTTTTTAACAAATGTATTTCTCTGTTTTGTGTCTTGATGCAGTTTAGTCGATACTAATTTAGTCTTGTTCATTCCATAGGATCAAGAACAGAAGAATAATTATGATGTTCTTGCAGGTAACACAACTCGTGGGCGTCCAAGTCCGGATTGGCCAACCCGTTTGAATATTATCAAAGGAGTAGCCAAAGGTCTTTCATACCTCTACAATGAGCTTTCAAGCCTAATGGCACCACATGGCCACCTTAAATCGTCAAACGTTCTTCTCGACAGATCCTACAACCCCATGCTCACAGACTATGGATTGATTCCAGTCGTGAATCAAGACCGTGCACAGGAGCACATGATTGCATACAAGTCGCCTGAGTACAAGAACAACGGCCGGATCACCAAGAAAACCGACTTGTGGAGCCTTGGGATGTTGATTCTAGAGACCATGACCGGAAGATTTCCATCGAGTTTCTTCCAACAAAGTAGCAAAGGAAACGAAACGGATTTGGTAAGCTGGGTCGAATCCATGGTTAAAGAAGGGAACGCCGATGCTGATCAGGTGTTCGATAAGAATATGGGCCGAAAGGATAAGAGTAAAGGGGAAATGATGAAACTTTTGCAGATAGGATTGAATTGTTGTGAAGAAGAAGTGGATAAGAGGTGGGATTTGAAAGAGGCAGTTGAAAGGATTGAGCAAGTGAAGGAGAAGGATAATGATCAAGAATATAATTCAAGAGGATTGTCTAAATGATCGATCGATTGTAAAATAGGATAGTTTTGTAATTCAATTCTACTTAATTTTTTGTATGAAAGGCAACAAGTTTATAACAAACGCAACACACATACACATGTTTTCTGCATCAAAACTGGGATGTCTTTGTGCATTACGTGATTAGTAACGAAAAAGAATAAGAACCCTAGATCATGTAATTTATCAAAAGGATAATACGTCGTCGGAAATGTGTTTGCGAATGAACATTATGTTCGATACACATAAACGTGGATCAATTATTTAAAAGAACTCTAAACTCAAGGATGAATTTTCCGAGTTAAACAAAAGCCATACGTAATGCAACTAAAGGAATTTTGATTTTAAAAAAACCCATTAAAGAAAGTAAAAGCTAAATAAAGCAAATGATGGCTGCATAGTGTATCTTTGAACACGGATATGGCTATCATACTTACATGTGCAAGTATCTATGAACATCTCTAAATCTTAAACATGTCACGAGAAAATGTTAATAGGATAAAATGCTACACGGTTGATTGTATTTCAAGGCGCAATTATCAATAATGAAATTAGAAATATCCTGAATTACTACCAGTTGCAGTTGCAAGGGAAGGGGAAATCCACTCCTAAGATCCTATCTAGCCTTGTCCTAAATCTCTTCCCCTAGCTCTCTCACGCCTGCAACAATGGCAGGAATGTCCGTGCAGACTAAGCCAGATAAGCTTTCCTCAGTTGGCACAAAGTAGTTTTTACTCTAGTAAAATCGGGGATATCTTTCTCTCTGTGCACCGACGTTTGCAAGTATCTTGATCTTCTACCAAGTGAGTATTCTCAATAAATATGTGTCAAGTTTTCAATTTTAAGATGGAAGTTGCCAGAATCTGGAAGTGCTTTATGGAACTTTATTAAGACTTGATATTCCGTTTTAAAATGTCAAATTGTCAATCTCTATTTAATGTGGGATTTTATCTATTTACATGCCCCGCAAGATGGTAGCTTGTTTGAGGGAGCCAATCTTGAAATCCGTATACTCGTTTTCTTGAGTCTTAATCGGATTGAATTACTCGTTAGATTTTAATGAATTTTGATACCATGTTAAGATTTGTGGTTGAAAGTTACTAGTTCAATCATAAAATCACCTAATGTTCTAGATGTTTAGTCAATCAAGTCAAATTATCCTATGTTAAATTGACACAATAATAACTAGAGCAATAAATAACACAAGATTTAATAACGGAAAATGCCTTAATTGAGTAAAAACTCCAGGATCAAGCCTGTAGTTTTCACTCTAAAGAATAAGAATGTACAGTATGATCCAGCCTAGAAAATTCACTAGACTCGCTGATCTAATTCCTACAATCTCCAAGACCTGCTGAAACGTAGTTCACTCACACCTGCTTCCAATCTTCTTAAATTGTTTATCCCATGTGGAACACCAAGAACGCCTCGTTCTTGTACTCTTCCTCTACTTCTAGTCCAACCTCCATTAATCTTCAGCAATCTCTAAAAGCTATTGAGAAAGTACATTTCTAATAATATCTAGGAAGTTGGTGTTTTGTATTATAAGAATTCGATATTTTTCCTAAATTTGTGGTTGATTTTATCTCAAGAATCAAAATGTTAATATCAATATTTGGATGTATTCTTCGATTTTGGAATTTTGATATATGGATGTAAAATAATGATCAACCACACACAAAAACTTAATGACCATTGGGTATTTATAATAAGTGTTCGCCCTCGAGACTTCCCCCTTAACAAAAGTGTTTAGGTAGTATATGATAGATGAACTCTTTAAAAATGCAAACTATGGTTTCTCGAAAAATACCATGCTCGAGCACTAGGCTAGCGATAGACGAGAGAGAGGTGCGTCACTTGAGTGAGATTCGGACGACAGGCTAGCGACAATGATTCTGTTTTGGACGTTCGAGTATCAGCTATGTTACAGATTAGGGTAAATTTAAAATATATATTACGATAAAATTTACTAGTAATTATAGTATTTTGAATTAATGTTAAATTGGTTTTTTTATAGTTAAATTTATGGATATAAATTATAAATTTTGTGCAGTGAAGCCATAATATTTCGTGTCATTTTTTTAATAGTGTTTGCAAATGTCGTGTCGTGTTGTGTTGCCTTTTGTTGTTCATTTCAATTTCCATGCGACCTACATTCCATATATATTGATTGACTCGATTGGAGCAGAACCAATTATTTTATTAGTTCAAGTTCGATGTGATCCAATTCTTTTATACTTTTAAAAGAAAACGTGAAGCGTAAATTAATTTCTTATTTCACTTTAACTATTTCGATTTGTGCGATAAAATTGGTTAGTATTCTGAATAATAATGAATTAGTGCGAATTTATATAAATTAATTTAATGGTAATTGTATGTATTATAATTGTGGATTAAACCAAATTCAATTTTTTCTACCACTTCAGTTTCAAAGTTATAGCCACAATCAAAATGAACTGGCTAATGTGGTCTCACATTACCCATTTCTCTAGAGGAACGTTGATTAATAAAGTCTCAATTTTTTATTTCGACTTAATATCAAATATAATTCCTGCAGTTTGTCTAAATGATTAATTGATTGTTAAAATAGAATAGGTTTGCAATTAATTTTGCTTCATTTGATATATATATTTTTTTTAATTTTATTAGGGGATTTGAAAGGTGACATATTTTATAAAAAAAAATGCAAAATACGTTCATATGTTTTCTTCATCGAATTTGGGATGTCTTTGTACATTATTTGTGAAAGTAATGAAAATGTGCTTGAGAATGAACAATACGATCAACACACACACACATTTGCCAAATAGATATGGCAACGGGGCGGGGGCCAGCTCCGTTTCCAGCCTCTTTTTTTTTTTTTTTCAATTAACTATTTTTTTTGTAATTTGTAATTAATTTTTTTTTTATTCTTCACGGGACGGCCCTGCCCCACCAACCCATCAGGGCAGATTTTTTTTTCGCCGGGCGCGGGTTTTTGCGCCATCTTCACTGCCAAACGTGGATCAAATATTGAAAAGAACAAACAAGAAATTAAAGGAATTGAAAAAAAAACCATCAAAGAAATTAAAAGCCAAATAAAGAAAGTGTTGGCTGCGTTATGGATCTTTGATCATGCAACAATTGCTAAAAGTTCTCGCGAGATTTATGCATGTATTACCCGTTGATTTAAACATCTCCACCACCACCATCTCTAAATCTTTTACCTAGATTTAAACACGCCACAAGAAAAAGTTAATAGAATACAAGAATCAATTGTATTTCAAGGAGCAATTGTCAATAATAATCTAGTATTTAAACATCTCGCAAGAAAAAGTTAAAAGAATGCAAGAAGGCGAAATTATCAATAATAAAATTAGAGATATTACCGGTTGCAAGAAAAGTGGGTCGATCCACTCCTAAGAATCCGTCTAGCCTTGTCGCAAATCTTTTCCTCTATCTCTTTTGAATTTATCTTTTCCAAAATTTTTGTTTCTTGATGTTAATCTTCCTAATGAATATCTCTTGAACCTTTAGAACCGGATGGCCCTCGAGTGTGGATCTTGAAAAACCTAATCTGAACTCTGAAATTTGGACCAAAAGCGAGAAAGATTCCCACCTATTATTTTTGTCAATTAGGAAAAATAATAGGTGGGAATGTTTCTCGTCTTTGAGCAAATTTCATGAAGATGAAAGAATGACAGTAAAATCTCCTCTTCGGTTAATTTATAGTAACAAAGTCGTATGTGTTTCTTGAAAAACGATGAGTTCTTGGTTCAGTTTCCACAATTCAGTTATTGGTACGTAACTTACGGGGGTGGGTGGAAGTTTCCGAGTTTCCTAAAGGAATCGATGCAGTGGACGAGAATGAGATTAGGGTTTGAGGGATTGGAGGTTGTGAATTCCAACGTTAAGGATTACTGGAAAATACGTAAAATAACGATATTCTTTGTAGAGCATGCGAGCAAGCTAATATAACAAACAATTTATATAATTCAAACTTTAATTTTTATATTACAGTAAAATTAACTGGTAGTTAGAATTTATTATTATTTCTAAATAGTTTTTTTTTTTTTATTACCCCGTTTGGCACCCATAAAAATATATTATAAAATTTGTTCAACGAAGTGTTTCGTGCCCCTTTTTTTTCCAAAATAGTATTGTAAAATTGTGTCATGTTAAATTTTGTTTTCGTTTTTATTTCTAGAGGAAATTACACATACACCTGGAATTAGAGTTCCATTTTCACAAATCATATCACAAGTTTAACTTTTCAAAAATCAGGTTTTTTATATTTAATTTAATATTAATTATATAATTTTCATCCCAATTAAAATAACCAAAATCAACCCTAAAATTCATTCCATCCACCGTCCCATTCTCTCCCCTTCGCCCTATTCTCTCATCCTCGTCTCTGTGCCAAGAAACCGCAGCCGCCGGTCCTTCCCCTCGCCGGCGAAATAAGGGATCTTGCCTCTAACCAAATTATTTTTTGCCGACAACGTCACAGAAGTGGCGCTCAAAGCGGATCTTGCCTATCTGACCAAATAATTTTCCGCCGTCGTCTCACTCTGTCAAACCACGAAGCGGCGCTCGAAGCGGATCCTCTCCGTCTTCTCTCTTTCACTCACTGCGATGTTGCCCTTCCACCATTCCCGGCCTTCTCTCCGAGCTCGAAGAGGTTCGTTCTCTGTCCTCTCTCCCTCATTGCGTTGTTCGCGCCCAGATCCATAATTTTTTTTTTAGTTTTCGAGTTTGATTTATTGGATGGTTGTTGTGGTTGCAGATCTGTTGGGTGTGCGGTTGGGTGTGTCTATGAGTGCGGCGATGATGCGGTTTGGTGTGTGTGTGTGTGGGCGCGGCAGTTGGGTGTAAGGTGCGTGGGCGACGGCCGTGGTTCTGTGGTGTTGACATCGTGGTTTTTGTTGTTGTTGGAGTGGTAGTGGTAGTGGCGGCCGTGGTTCTGTGTTTTGGTGTTGTTGGGGGATTTTGGGGTGGTGAGTTGG
>CADEPE010035135.1:0-10264 GCA_902829205.1 Fraxinus paxiana | reverse complement strand
TCAAACACACTTAACAATTCCCTGGAATTCATTTTCTAGGCAATTACTTTCCCTGTAATTCATTTTCTTTCCACCCATTTTCCACCCTTGTAATCAAACGGACCCTAAAGGTTCAAACTGCTAGATCTACATTTCACAAGTTCTGGACGGATAGGCGGTAGAGCTTCGTGGAGACCAGCGACGCAGTGGACCTCTTCGCCACCATGGTCAGCTAGATAAGGAGGGCCTTTGGGGTGGTCATAGAGGCTGAACCCCTCTTTAAAAACTTTCAAAATAAAAATAAAGAGTTTGCAAATAAAGCCTCTCAGGCCGAGGAGGTAGCTAGTAAGGCAAAGGCTGAGGCAATAAGGAAGCAGCAGGCTGAAGAGTCTGTGAAGCTCGCTTCGGCATTGGCGGTGATTGAGATCAGAAGAAGGAAGTCCATTTGTCCCTAAGTGAAGCGGCTTCCATGATGAAGCGAGTGGAGGCTTCTAACGCCTATCAGAGGTTGGCTGCTAAGGCTTTGAAGAAGGCAAATAAGGAGAATGTTGCCTTGAAGCAGCAGGTAGGGGAGCTGAATGTTAAAGTTTTCAGCTTGACTGAGGAGTTTGAGACCACTAGGCTGGAAGCTCATTCTACTGGTGATGATGCTGTAAAGCACTACATTGCCAACTTCTACCTAACGGAGGCGTACCAAAGCTTCGCAAAATACTGGCAGAGGTATGCTTACACTGAGATGTTGGAATGGATTGCAGTTACTCTCGAACCATCAATACCTATGAGTTGAGGTTCGAATTTTTGGAAGAGGGAGAATAAGAGCCTCAAACTCTGATAGAGGGTAGCTACATGATCGAGATTGAAGACGATGCTGCTAAAGAGATTTATGAAGCCCTCCCAATGCTATAGTTCTCTTTATAGCTCCCCCACCTGTTTAGCTGATAGTTTTTTTTTTTTGTATTTTCCATGTAACATGGCTTCGGCCCACCAGTATAATTATTTATTAAATTTTTTCTTTTGTTTATATAGGGGGTGTTTGACATCCGTTTTTCAAGAAAAAATGGATTTTTGAATAGTGATTGATTGAAGAATGTGTGGTTAAAAAGTAAGGAGAATTTTAAGGTTTATGTGTAACATTATTTTATTGATAGAATGTGGTTGAAATAAAGAATGAGAAAAAGAATGAGAATGCGAAAAAAATGGATGCCAAACAGGGGCATACTTGTGTCTCATTTATTTTTTTATACTTTCTTCTTATTCTACTGCTTTGCCATGCTCTTCAGCCTATTTCGTTTGCAACTTGTTATTCAAATTTGTAATTTTGTACAAGTGTTAGAAGGTCGTTTACCTTTCTAACTTGACATCGGAGCTTATTTGTTGCGTTTATGTATGATCCTACGCTTTATTGCACTTCGGCTTTTTCTTAAGACTTTTTTATTTGCAATTTGCACAAGTGTTGGCGGTTTGTGTTTCTTTTATTTATTTCTATGAGCATGGTGTTGAGCGGGTTCGTCCATGCTAAGGCTTCATTAATGTTAAGCCATGTACTGTCCACTTCACCAGTAAGGAGGTGGTCCCTTTTGGGATCCAACTCTTCATCAAAGTGCCCACTCTTCATAGGGACGGTTCATCTATGCAGAGGCTTCTCCCTTGACTTTTGTCAATAATAGGTACTTTTTTCTTTTATTTTTCGCAAACTAGGCTTAATAAAATGAACAACAAATTTAATTTAATAAAATTAATAAATTTCTTGAGCATGAGGTTGAGAGGTTCTCCCATGCTGATGCTTCCTTAACAACTCTTGTCATTAACGGCATGTCTTGTCCACTTCGCGAGTAAGGAAGTGGTACCTTTTAGGATCTAGCTCTTCGTCGAAGTGCACACGCTTCTCTGCATAGGGACGGTTCATCTTTGCATATGTTTCTCCCAGGACTTTTGTTGTTGGGAGATATTTTTCCTCTACAAAACGCTTTAATAAAAGTCAATTTCATTGAATCAAGAACTTTACAAACTGTATATTTACATTCTTACTGGTTGTATTTTCGTAGATGTTCTGCGTTCCATGGATGAGGTTGAGACTTTTCATCCACATTTTCGATTTTATAAGTTCCAGGCCAAATCTCTTCTTTGATGAGGTAGGGGCCTTTCCAGTTGGACCAAAGATTCTTGCCCCGTGCTCTTTAGAAGATAAGAATACCCTAAGAAGTACTAGTTCATTCAAGCAAAATGACTTTTTCTTAACTTTAGAATTTAGTATCTAGTCATTTTTTGCTTGAGAATCATCCCTTATTTCTTCAAGGAGATCTAGTTTCCTTCTTCTCAACTCATTATTAGATATTTAGTTAAAATGAATGCGACGAGGAGATGATAGACCCACTTCAACCAGGCTCATAACCTCTATTCCATAAGCTATGGAGAAATGAGTTTCTCTTATAGCTTTTCTTCTTGTAAGATGGACCATAATATTTGAGGTAGTTCGTCGACCCAAACCTCTTTAGAAGCGTCAAAATTTAATTTCAGCATGTATTTGATGGTCTTATTGACAGCTTCCATCTTCCCATTAACCTGAGGGTGATGTAAGGAGGAGAAATGTTTCCTAATGTCCAGCTCCTCACATAAGTTTCTGACCTTCTTGTTGTCAAATTGTCACCCATTATCCAAGACAATTGAATGGAGAATTCTGAACATTCAAATGATGTTTTTCCATAAGAATTTGGAAGTATTTGCTTCAGTAATTTTAGAAATGGGTTCGGCTTCTACCCATTTGATAAAATAATCAATGGCAACAATCGCGAAACTGAAATTGCCCCTCTCTTTAGGTAGGGGGCCTATAAGGTTAATCCCCCATTTGGAAAATGGCAAGGGGCTAGAAACGATGCTTAGTTCTTGAGAAGGCTACCTTTGAATTGTTGCGAAGCATTGACACTATTGTATCTCTTTGCAAACTGATGTGCATTCTTTTTCAATGTTGGCCAATAATATCCTTGTCTTAACACCTTTTGTGTTGAAGATCATCCTCCCGAGTGGTTGCTATATACCCCTTCATGAATTTTTATGAGTAGATAAGTAGCTTGTTCTCCTCATGTGCATCGGAGTAAAGGTAAGGAGAAACCTCGTTTATCGTTTATAGAGCACTTCGTCTTGGAAAATGAAGTGAGTAGCTCGTCTTCTGAGCTTCTATGCCTCCTTATTTCAAAGGGTAATGTCTGGTCCTTGAGGAACCCTAGTATTGGCTTCATCCACAATGGAGTATCTTCGACCCGCATCGGCTCTTCTCCTGTAGAAGTAGAGGGTCTAGGAAGGTGTTCTATGGGCACCATAGTGAGTAGTTCGGAATCTTTACTGCTTACTAATTTTGAAAGAGAGTCAGCGTGAGCATTCTCTGAGCATGGGATTTGTACCAACTCAGATTTTTCAAAAGTTGGAATGAACTCCTTGACCAATTTCAGATAAGTGACCATGGACTTATCTCTGGTTGAGAAATTGCCATGAACCTGGCTAACTATCAGTTGGGAGTCATTGCTGATTACCAGTCTCTTTACCTCCATTTCCATGGCTAATCTAAGGCCAACTAGGAGGGTCTCAGAGTCTTGCATTGTCATGGCCTTGAAGCCAAACCTTACGGCACAATTGAACTTATGTCCTTTTGGACTAATCAGGACTACTCATGCTCCAGATCCAATCTCCCCTGATGAGCCATCAACAAAAAAGATCCACGTGGAAGGTTCGATAGGCTCAATCTCCTCTTCTATTTCTGGAATATGGGTGAACTCTGCTACAAAATCTGCTAAGACTTGTCCTTTAGCAGCAACCCTTAGTTTGAACACAATATCGAACTAGCTAATTTTCACCACCCACTTTAGTAACCTTCCAGGAGCATCGGGCTTTTGCAACACTTGTTTGAGAGGAAATTTAATTAGCACATGTATGGTGTAGGCCTGGAGATATGGCCTCAATTTTCAGGACGATGTCACCTAGGAGAGCACTAGCTTCTCCATGTCTGGATAGCCAGTCTCTACTGCCAAAAGTGCTTTGCTTATATAATAATCAGGCAGCTGGTGACCACCTTCATCTCTTATAAGAACCGAACTGATTATGTTGGGGGTTACCGCTAGGTACGGCTGCAGTGATTCGTCAACATTAGGTTTGGAGAGGAGGTGAGCCTGTCTCAAGTACTTCTTCAACTCTTGCAGGACTACCTCACATTCCTCTATCCACTGGAACTTGTTTCCTCCCTTCAGAATCTTGAAGAAAGGTAGGCATTTGTCGATCGCCTTTGAAACGAAGCGATTCAAAGCAGCTACTCGTCCAGTGAGGCTTTGGACATTTTAGGATTCTAAGGTGACCTCATTTCAATCAAGACTTTTATCTTCTCTGGGTTGGATTCAAAACCTATTTGATTGAACATGTAACCTAGAAATTTTTCAGAGATAACTCCGAAGGCGTATTTAAGGGGGGTTAAACCTCATCCTGTACTTCCATAATATTTTTCTAGTTTCGCCTAGGTGCTTGACATGATTTTCTACTTTCAAGATTTTCACAGCATGTCGTCTACATATACCTTCATTGTCTTTCCAATGAGATTAACAAACATTTTGTTGGCAAATCTTTGATAAGTGGCTCCTGCATTTTTCAACTAAAAGGGCATGATCTTATAGCGACAAAGACTCTTATTCGTTATGAAGGATGTATACTCTTCGTCAGCTGGGAACATCGGGATCTGATTGTACCTAGAGTAGGTATCCATGAAACGAAGGAGTTTATGTCCAGCAGTCGAGTCCACTAGTTAATCTATCCAAGAAAGTGGAAAGTTGTCCTTGGAGTAAGCTTGATTTAGGGTTGAGAAATCCACGCAAACTCTCCAATTGCCATTGTGCTTTTTGACCAGGAAAGGGTTAGAGATCCACTTCGGATATATTGATTCCCGAATAAAGTGATTGTCGATTAACTCCTTTACTTCGTCATTTAAGGCCTCGTATCTCTCTAGATTGAGGGTAATCATTTTCTATCTATGAGCTGTAGCCTTAGGATCGATTTTCAAGTGGTGGCAACTGACTTTTAGATCAATACCAACCATGTCTTCATGCTTCCAAGCGAAGATGTCCAAGTTTTTGTGCAAGAAGCTTTTCAACTTTTTCTTAGCCTTTAGTGGCAGATCTTTTTCCAACCTGCAAGCATGTAGAGAGATCTTGGGGATTTATTTGGAAACTCTCCAATTCCTCTACTACTGCTGTTCAAGGCTCACAATTGATGATGCGAGTGTCCCTTTCCTCCAAATTAGCTTCTTCTTCAGTAACTCTTCCTTCTTCAATGGATACTTGCAATTCTTGGACAACCTCTTCTTCAGAGGTGTTTATGACTCCACGGACCATCCTTTCTTCAGATGCGCTCATCATTTCAATGTCTTCTCCTTATTCAGGGTTTTACCCTTGTTCAGGGACGTCATCCATGTCAATGTCTATTAGGATTACATTGACATTTCTCAGTTCTGCTTTTCTAAGGGTGTTTGAATACTTTTCCCTTGCACTCCTCTGGTCGCCTCTGACCGTAGCGATGCCATTTTCTATTGGAAACTTCATACATAAATAGTGAATAGACGTAACAGCCCATAATTTCTTTAATGTCGGTCTCCCCATCACTTGTGGTAGACGAAGCAGTTGTATACCACCAGAAATTCCATAAAATGATGAGCAGTTAAGGGTATTGTTCCCATCTCCATTGCTAGAGTGATTTTACCCATTGGGATGATGCTATCGCCAGTGAAGCCATACATGAGGGAATTTATTGGTGTCAGCTCGTGGTCAACTTTCATTTTATCAAATGGGGAACCAAAGATGATGTTGACATAGCTTCCATTATCTACTAGCATCTTTTTTGGGCAATTGCGGGCTACAATGGCCCTCACCACTAGGGTGTCACAATGTGGGTAATGTACACTAATTGTGTCGTCTTGGGTGAATGTGATGGGTTGAACCCTTATCTCGGTGAAGGGTCGGTTGTTGCTAACTATAAAGCTTGCCATTGACAGGTCTTTGGCTTCCATTACATAGTTTCTTTGGGAGTTTCTAGACTTTCCCCCAACATATGGACCTCCAAAAAATTGTGTCAATTACTCTGATAGGTTCATGACCATCACTAGTTGGGGGCTTCTACTATGACTTTGACTGCCCCTAGGTCTTGCCCCATCACTAGCTTTCCTTTAGCGGACGTCATCTCTATTGGGATACCTCGTCTCAACATTCTAGGGATGTTGGTTCTGCCTGGGAGGAGCGTCTATTCGGAGGTGCCTATTTCTCAATTGATTGTTATTCTGAGGGTGCATTGTAATATATCTACAGTCAGTAGTGCCATGGCCAGATGAGTGGTGGTATGTATAATAGAAAGCCACTTTGTCCATATTTCTAGGTTCAGCGCCTCGTCCCCTACCTCTCCCTGTTTGGGAAAATCATTAGTATGGTCGGCCTTGGTATGTTGTGATACTAGGATTCACTTTCTCATAAGCCAAAATAGGCACTGAACTTAATATTATTGCATCCAATGCTTGTCCTGGATTGAAGGAGGTCGACTGTCCGACCTGGTGGTCCATCAAGTGAGAGGTCGTGCCTCTTTCTTTTTGCATTTGAGGAGGTGGGAGTAATTGGTTTGCCCTTTTCCCATGATCTCTCAATTCTTCATTGATGATCTCATGCCTTATCATTTCCACTAAGGCGTCATAACTGGTAGGGTCTTTGTTTTGCACATTTCTCCAGAAGAGAGGGTTAATATCTAGTCATTTCCTTATGGGTGTCAGAGCTTTCCTATCTGTAACTTGCACATAGTAGGTCATTTCATCAATGAAACGGGACATGAAGTTTTTCAATGACTCGCCTTGTTGTTATCTCATGTCCTATAGGCACTGTATTGGTCCTTTACCTTCCTTGCTCGTTGTAAAGTGCTTAAGGAAAGTTTTCTTGAAGTCTGGCCAACTTCGGATGCTTTCTTCCGAAAGTTTGGTATACCATATTTCATCTACTCCACTTACGGTTAAGTGGAATGATATACACTTCATGGCGAGGTCGCTCTTCTTAAGCTCATGTGAGTCTTGAAGCTATTGAGATATTTCACAGGATTGCCTCTTCCATCATACTTGGGAATTTTAGGGAGCGTAAAGTAGTTTAGTACATGGGCATTCCTAATCCCTTGCAAAAATGGTAGATTGTCATTATCGTCATCAAGATCACAGGACCTTTATAGCTCGTCTAAATATTCATCTTCCCTAAATTAAGTTTCTGGTGGTGGTTGGGAACGTCCTGCTGACTCCTGTCGTGCTTCGCTCTCCTCTCACATCTATTTCTAGGGGAGGATTCTGAGGGACATCGTCATAAATTGGTTCATTTTGTCTTTCAAACCAAGGAGGTCCATGTTGCTTATTTCTAGGTACATGGAGAGGTTGAGCCTGCCTATTTCTAGGCAGCTCTTGGCTCAGCCTGTCAAAAACACTAACGAACCTCTGGGCATGTCTTTTAGGTCGTAGTTTGGAGAAAATTTGAATGGGACCTCAGTGGGTCAGTCAGTGGCATAGTTGATGGATATATCAACCACACCTTCCCTTTCTCGGGGAGCTCCTTCCCTTGCGTAATGTTGTTAGTCAGTCATTTGGCTTTGGACCTCTTCTTACCGTGGTAGTAGTTTCCTTGCGAAGGATCGTGAAATGTATTTCCATGGGCTGTATATGGAGGAATTGGGTATCCTCCTTGGACTTACACACTCCTTAGTAGCTCAAGCATGGCTACGTTCTGTTGGGTTGTAATTCTCATGTTTGCGGCAATTGTGGCCACCTCCCTAGTAAGCCTAGTATCTATCCTAAACCTACCTCGTCCGTGCTGTTGGTAAGGTCGATGGCTAGTAGCTGGGACAACATACGAGGGTTCCCTTTCTTTAGGGTGTTCCCTAGCCATTCAAAGTGCATAATCATCATTGTTTGAACTCTTGATAATAAGCTTTTTTGAAGCAAATGATATTCGTTTTTTCAAGGATTAGACTGGCTTTCAATCAATTGGTTTATCTTGGACTTTCTCAATGACTCTTTTTTCAAGAACGCTCATTTTTTTCAAAGGCTTGAAAATTACTTCACAGTACGAGTTGCTTCCAATTGACTTTTTCCCACAGGATTTTCGTGGTTAAATGTGCAGATTCTCACATACGGCGCCATTTGTTGACCCCATTTTTCGTAAAGTAACGTGAACAACAGATGTTGGGCCCACTCACGCCAATTCAGGCAAATTTCGATGTGTTTTGGCCGAAAATTGAACGAAGAAGGGGAGAGCGTGAACATGGGAGAAGCTTTATGACGCGAAACAAAAATGCTCAAGTACTGACAATAATGACTAAGATGGTTGCACTAACAAACAATCACCAACAATGTCAATAACTTATGATCAAACTAACAAATGTAGAACAAGTAAAATGGTACATTAAGAGTATTTTTCTTGAATGTATTCTTGTATATTAGAATCAATACCCTAAAAACCATCATTTACAATTTACAAAGACCATCTATTTATAGAGTTCTGGCCGACGTGGAGATTGTTGGATTGAAACCATGTGGCCCCTTCTCCTTGACTGAAGCCTCACGTCACTAAGTTTATCATACATTAAATATATTGACAACGGGTCGACCACCCTATACATTAGGATGATACACTTGACATTCTTTATTACAAATGTTACATCAATCGTTACTAAAGATTGGCGATTTTCTGTGTGAAGAGCTTTGGCTTCTTCTTTGATTTCTTACGTAGTGCTTCAACTTAAGAGTTTCAACCATTTAGGCAGTTCTTCGGCACATGAGGTTCAGCCTTTGTTTGACTTCTTTGAATTTGAGCAATTGGGTCTTTGTTCACTTTCCTTTTCCACGTGAAGTATGACGTGGCACTTTGATTGGAGCCTCGGTGACAAGGCGTAACATATATAATTCTGTTGGTATTTGTTTACGGGAAGTGGGAATTTGAGGTCTAGGTGACAATTACATGACATTAAATGATATACGTGACTCGTAAATTAAACCTATAAAATGTAGCCACTTAGATTAGTACTCTAACACCACTGGTGATAATTAACATTTCTTCAATATATGTAGGATGCTATTTTTCACAACAACGTTACGTCACCCTGGCTACTTTGTGCAGGGCTTGAGCTAATGGAGTAAATCTGGCTGCATTAGCCGGTTTTGAGGTGGTTTGGCATGTGGAATATGTGCTTTTCATAATTTTTTCTTTTGCACATTTTTGACAAATACCGCGGTCGGCTATAGAGCAATGTTTGTGTATTAGGACATAACATACACTTTCTTTGTTAGTGAACTATGTAATGACTGAGTAAAAAGATTTAAAACTACATCTTGTCAAAACATATCCTGCAAGTTAAGGTAGAATTTGAGAGAAACTCTAAAAACATTTTGTATTTTTTTTTCTCTTTGATTTTATCTCATTATGTACTTTACTCATTTTTGTTATGCCAATCAGGCTGAAAAAAAAGCACGAAGGTGTCGCCGTATCTTAGCAAACAGAGAGTCAGCTAGGAAAACAATTCGCCAGAGACAGGTAAGCTTTGTCAACCATCCAATCTAGTATAGTTCTGAAACTGTGACACATTCTGATCAGAACTACGAGTTAACATCATCCCAGAAAATGAAATCAGAAGCTTCTAACTCAATGGAAATTATCGCTACAAACGACCTTACGCCCTCATGACTGAGTTTTAACAAATCTGTCACGAGTCTTGGACCGAGGAAAAGTTCCCAGTTATACACTACTGAAGTCAAAGCTGTTCCATTTGCCAAGGACTTATCAGCCAAGCACCACAAACCAGTTATATTCTCTATTAAGAAGCCTGGAAATGCTAATGCAGCAGCTCAGGCGAGGAGGAGGAGGAAGGAATTGATGAAACTAAGTAATACACATTTTCATCACAAGGTATCCCGAGGAATGGTGGAGTAGATCAGGATCCAAATAGGCTCGGGGAGGATGTGGCTCATCTATGAACACGGCACTTGAATTTCTAGTAAAGGTTTTCTGTTTTGAATCCCTGGAGATCATAGGCATCACTAATCAGGATCATGCACATTTTTATAGTTTAATTCAAGAAAAAGTTCAGGTTGGGCACTTTGTGAGCTAGATTACTACTCTGCTGGACCACTTAATTTTGAATATAACCATGGATTTCATTTGATGATCTTAATATCAAGTGTTTGTGTGCCACTTAATTATCATATAGATCCTGGGATTACTACTGACTTGATTTGATCATG
>CADEPE010035078.1:0-10779 GCA_902829205.1 Fraxinus paxiana | reverse complement strand
TGTATAGGGGGATTTTGGGTCTTACGAACTTTCTCCTTCAAGTACTTACCAACATGAATGATGCTTAGCTTCATTCATTCATTGAGCGCTTCAACATACTCTTCTTGTTGTGACGTGAGTTCATTGAAATGACTGTCACTCTTGAACATTATACAACCGTCGGTGCGGTTATGGTGGAGGTAACTCTTTTTTGATGGAGATTGAGACATGTCCCATGCCCAAGAGCTCGCACTACCCTGTATTGTTCTTCGCGGGAAATTCCCATCGTTTCCCACATTGTAGCCATCCTGTGATACATTACAAAAGCTTAGTATAGATTTTAAGGCTAACATTGGCACATATGCTAAATGATTTTTGGGGTAGTAAGAACAATGAACCTGGAAGTTCATTAACATGAAGATAAGCAAGAGAAATTCGTGGTATTATATTACATACAATACATAGAGTTTACGTGTTCAATGAAGCAGTCATGGTATACACCACATTAATTAATGTTTTTTACAACAAATGGATATAGAAGCAAGAGAAATCGATGGTATCATATTAGAATACTTGTTTAATGAAGCGGTCATGGTATATGCCGCATTAGTTATTTTGTTTACAACAAATGGTAATAGAATTAAGAGAAATTCATGGTATCATATTAGAATACTTAACGTGTTTAATGAAGCAATCATGGTGTATGTCGTATCAATTATTTCGTTTACAACCAATGGTAATGGAAGCAACTTACAGATTCTCAACAACGGTTCGACATCAGAAATTATTTCTCATAGCAGCATAATACTTATGCATCAACAAAGGCAACGAGTTTCGGATATAGTTGACCATTGCACAAATTATTAATTTCTGAAACCTTGAAGTCCATGGACTGCATGTCAACGTTGCATCTGGTATGCAGATGACTAACTTCTGCCTTCATCCTCTCTAAGACATCTGTATTTGAGCCATGTTTCTTCTTCTACTTATTCAACGAAGCAACCTTTTTTTGATATTCAAGTTTCATTTGCTTAGCTGCCTGTAGCATAAAAAATAAACCACAAACTATTCTTAATGGAAAGAAAAACTCGGAGACAAACATAATACGTCACTAAATGGTAAAGAAACATAGAATATTTTGTGGCGATGTAATTTCAAGATATTTGCCATCTTTGCTCTTTACTAAATATGAATATTGGTTACTAGATACAGCACGATATTTCTAGTATGCATACAGTGATTGTATGCTACATCAAGAATGCTAGATACATACATAAGCGTAGACAGTAAATGCCACATAGATGAACCAAGCACCCAAAATACCAAACAATAATAAAGAACTTTATTTCGACACTAATCAATTAACAACAGAGTTAATTGCATCAGTCACACACTTAGATTCTCTAAAACGGTGTAAAAATTTTACACTTTCATATGTTGATGATTTTCGGTTTAGCACACACTCATTGGAGTATTTGGTTGAGTTTTGAAGCGGTGAACCTAGAGTACCAGTGTACCTAAATGCCAATTTATAGCAGAAACCCCATTGAAAACACCAAATTTATATTTTGAATCCCGATTTCGATTTTGTAAATGTGCAATGGACCACAAGTTGCATACATATAAGAACAATAATGAGAAAAATCTAACATTGCATGGATAAGTACTGACAAATTTCTCTTCAGGCTCATTGTAGACTTTAATCTGACCTGAACACGTTGCATTCGGTAGGCATCTTCATCGCCTTGGAATTTCAGTTCTGCAGCTTCTACTTGTTTTCCCCTTTTTTCAATGCGATCCCCTTTTACTGTCTTGCCTGCATTGGTTCTCTTCTGCACATATTTTTATGTCGATTATCGTACTCATCGGTTCGTTTTACACGCTTTTCCCTCGACTTTGCACATTTATTTTTAAGATTTAATTCCACTTTCTGATTTAGCCATGTACTTTGAATCATAGCAGCAAAGTTAGTAATGTCATCTTTCATGTGCTCATCCGAAATCTTCTTCAGATAAGCATGATAGGCGTGCAAGAGCGTCTGTATATGGGGATTTTGGGTCCCACAAACTTTCTCCTTCAAGTACTTACCAACATGAATGATGCTTAGCTTCATCCATTCATTGAGCGCTTCAACGTACTCTTCTTGTTGTGACATGAGCTCACTGAAATGAGTATGTCGCTCTTGAACAATATTATACAACCGTCAGTGCGGTTATGGTGGAGGTCACTCGTTTCTGATGGAGATTGAGACATGTCCCGATGCCCAAGAGCACGCACTACCCTATATCTTTCTTCGTGGTAAATTCCCATCGTTGCCTACATTGTAGCCATCCTGTGATCCATTACCAAAGCTTAGTATAGATTTTAAGGCTAACATTGACACATAGGCTAAGTGATATTTTGGGTAGTGAGAAAGTATCTCATATCAGCATAGTACTTACGCATCAACAGGGGCCACGAGTTTTTGATACAGTTGACCATTGCACAAATTATTAATTTTTGAAACCTTGAAGTCCATGGATTGCATTTCAACGATGCATCTAGCACGCAGATGACTAACTTGTGCATTCATCCTCTCTAAGGCATCTGTATTTGAGCCATGTTTTTTTTTCAACTTACACAACAAAGTAACATTTTCCTAATATTCAAGCGACGTACTCATTTCAGTGAGCTTATGTCACAACAAGAAGAATATGTTGAAGTGCTCAATGAATGAATGAAGCTATGCCTCATTCCTGTTGGTAAGTACTTGAAGGAGAAAGTTCGTGTGACCCAAAATCCCCTATACAGACACTCTTGCACGCCTCACATGCTTATCTGAAGAAGATTCCTGGTGAGCACATGAAAGATGTCATTAGTAACTTTGCTGCTATGATTCAAAAGTACATGGCTGAATCAAAAAGATGAATTAAATCTTAAAAATAAATGTGCAAAGTTGAGGGAAAAGCGTATAAAATGACCGATGAGTACGATAACTGGCATAAAAATATGTGCAGAAGAGAACCAATGCAGGCAAGGTAGTGGAAGGGGATCGCATTGCAGAAAGGGAAAAACATGTTGAAGCTGCAGAACTGAAATTCCAAGGCGATCAGGATACCTACCAAATGCAACGTGTTCAGGTCAGATTAAAGTCCATGATGAGCCTGAAGAGAAATTTGCCAATACTTATCCATGCAATGTTAAATTTTTCTCATTCTTGTTCTTATTTGTATAGCACTTGTGGTCCATTGCGCATTCACAAAACAGAAGTCAAGATTCAAAATCTAAATTTGGTATTTTCAATGGGGTTTCTACTATAAATTGGCATTTAGGTGCACTGGTACTCTAGGTTCAACGCTTCAAAACTCAACCAATATTCCAGTGTGTACGTGCTCAATCGAAAATCATCAACATGTGAAAGTGTAGAATTTTTACACTGTTTCAGAAAATCTAAGTGTGTGACTGATGCAGTTAGCTCTGCTATCAAATTGATTAATGTCAAAACAAAATTCTTAATTATTGTTTTATATTTTGAGTGATTGGTTCATCTCTGTAGCCTTTACTGTCTATGCTTTTGTATGTATCTAAAATTCCTAATGTAGCACACAATCACTGTATGCATACCAGAAATATCGTGCTGTATTTAGTGACCAATATTCATTTTTTAGTAAAGAGCAAATATGACAAATATCTTGAAATTATAACGCCACAAAATATTCTATGTTTCGTTACTTGGTGAAGTACAATGTTTGTCTCCGAATATCTCTTTCCATTAAAAATAGTTTGTGGTTTGTTTTTAATGCTACATGCAGCTGAGCAAATGAAACTTGAATATTAGAAAAATGTTGCTTTGCTGTGCAAGTTGAAGAAGAAATTTGGCTCAAATACATGTCTTAGAGAGGATGAATGCACAAGTTAGTCATCTGCATGTTAGATGCATCGTTGACATGTAGTCCATTGACCATTGCACAAATTATTAATTTTTGAAACCTTGAAGTCCATGGACTGCATGTCAACGATGCATCTAGCATGCAGATGACTGACTTTTGCATTCATTCTGTCTAAGACATCTATATTGAGCCAGGTTTTTTCTTCAACTTACACAACAAAGCAACATTTTCCTAATATTCAAGTTTCATTTCCTCAACTGCATGTAGAAACAGAGAATATTTTGTGGCGATATAATTTCAAGATATTTGTCATCTTTGCTCTTTACTAAAAAAATGAATATTTGTTACTAGATACAACACGATATTTCTGGTATGCATACAGTGATTGTGTTCTACATTAGGAACTCGAGATACATACATAGGCGTAGAGAGTAAAGGCCACATAGATGAACCAAACACCCAAAATACAAAACAATAATAATGAATTTCATTTCGACACAAATCAATTTGATAGCAGAGCTAACTGCATTAGTCACACGCTTAGATTCTCTAAAACGGTGTAAAAATTCTACACTTCACATGTTGATGATTTTCGGTTGAGCGCACACTCACCAATGCATTTGGTTGAGTTTTGAAGCGGTAAACCTAGAGTACCCGTATACCTCCTAAATGCCAATTTATAGCAGAAACTCCATTGAAAACACCAAATTTAGATTTTGATGCTTTGTTTAACACTAGACAAAAAACAGCCAATTTAATGTGCATATCTTAACTTCATCATAAAACTTTTCCTCACATGCCAGCATCTTGTCCAATACCGTTGCTTCAGAATCAAAGTCGTGGAATCTATCATTTGCGTTGGGTAAAATTCATTTATGAGCATATTTATCATTTGTTGTAAATTACCAGAATAAGATATAATACTTCTCCCTGAGCATAGTCATTGAGGGCGGTGTCAATGTTCTTCAAGCACATAGCACGAGTGGAGTGGGTCGCCAAAAACTTGTTACACATCAATAAGCGCCACGAGTTTTAGATACAGTTGACAATCACACAAATTATTAATTTTTGAAACCTTGAAGTCCATGGACTGCATGTCAACGATGCATCTAGCATGAAGATGACTAACTTCTGCATTCATCATGTCTAAGACATCTATATTGAGCCAGGTTTCTTCTTCAACTTACACAGCAAAGAAACATTTTCCTGATATTCAAGTTTTATTTCCTCAGCTGCATGTAGCATAAAAAACAAACCACAAACTATTTTTAATGGAAAGAAATATTCGGAGACAAACATTGTAAGACACTAAGTGGTAAAGAAATAGAGAATATTTTGTGGCGATATAATTTCAAGATATTTGTCATCTTTGCTCTTTATTAAAAAATGAATATTGGTTACTAGATACAACACGATATTTTTGGTATGCATACAGTGATTGTGTGCTACATTAGGAACTCGAGATACATACATAGGCGTAGAGAGTAAAGACCACATAGATGAACCAAACACCCAAAATACAAAACAATAATAAAGAATTTCAATTCGATACAAATCAATTTGATAGCAGAGCTAATTGCATCAGTCACACGCTTAGATTCTCTAAAACGGTATAAAAATTCTACACTTCACATGTTGATGATTTTCGGTTGAGCGCACACTCACCAAAGCATTTGGTTGAGTTTTGAAGCGGTGAACCTAAATGCCAATTTATAGCAGAAACTCCATTGAAAACACCAAATTTAGATTTTGATGCTTTGTTTAACACTAGACAAAAAACAACCAATTTAATGTACATACCTTAACTTCATCATAAAACTTTTCCTCCCATGCCAGCATCTTGTCCAATATCGTTGCTTCAGAATCAAAGTCGTGGAATCTATCATTTACATTGGGTAAAATTCATTTATGAGCATATTTATCATTTGTTGTAAATTGCCACAAGGAGATATAACACTTCTCTCTCAGCATAGTGACTGAGGGCGGTGCCGATATTCTTCAAGCACATAGCACTGGTGGAGTGGGCCGTCAAAAACTTGTTACGCATCAATAAGCGCCACAAGTTTTGGATATAGTTGACCATCGCACAAATTAATAATTTTTGAAACCTTGAAGTCCATGGACTGCATGTCAACGATGCATCTAGCATGCAGATGACTAACTTCTACATTCATACTGTCTAAGGCATCTATATTTGAGTCAGGTTTCTTCTTCAACTTACACAGTAAAGCAACATTTTCCTAATATTCAAGCTTCATTTCCTCAGCTGCATGTAGCATAAAAAACAAACCACAAACTATTTTTAATGGAAAGAGATATTCGGAGACAAACATTGTACGGCACTACGTGGTAAAGAAACAGAGAATATTTTGTGGCGATATAATTTCAAGATATTTGTATCTTTGCTCTTTACTAAAAAAATGAATATTGGTCACTAGATACAGCACGATATTTCTGGTATACATACAGTGGTTGTGTACTACATCAGGAACTCGAGATACATACATAGGCGTAGACATTAAATGCCACAAAGATGAACCAAGCACTCAAAATACAAAACAATAATAAAGAATTTCGTTTCGACACTAATAAATTTGATAGCAGAGCTAACGACATCAGTCACACACTTAGATTTTCTGAAATGGTGTAAAAATTATACACTTTCACATGTTGATAATTTTCGATTGAGCACACACTCACCGGAGCATTTGGTTGAGTTTTGAAGCGGTGAACCTAGAGTACCAATATACCTAAATGCTAATTTATAGCAGAAACTCTATTGAAAACACCAAATTTAGATTTTGATGCTTTGTTTAACACTAAACAAAAAAAACAACCAATTTAATGTGCATACTTTAACTTCATCATAAAACTTTTTCTCCCATGCCAGCATCTTGTCCAATACCGTTGCTTCAGAATCAAAGTCGTGGAATCTATCATTTGCGTTGGGTAAAATTCATTTATGAGCATATTTATCATTTGTTGTAAATTACCACAACAAGATATAATACTTCTCCCTCAGCATAGTAACTGAGGGCTGTGCCGATGTTCTTCAATCACATAGCATGGGTGGAGTGGGTCGCCAAAAACTTGTTACGCATCAATAAGCGCCATGAGTTTTGGATACAGTTGACCATCGCACAAATTAATAATTTTTGAAACCTTGAAGTCCATGGACTGCATGTCACGATGCATCTAGCATGCAGATGACTAACTTCTATATTCATCATGTCTAAGGCATCTATATTTGAGCCAGGTTTCTTCTTCAACTTACACCGCAAAGCAACATTTTCCTAATATTCAGGTTTCATTTCCTCAGTTGCATGTAGCATAAAAACCAAACTACAAACCATTTTTAATGGAAAGAGATATTTGGAGACAAACATGGTACGACACTAAGTGGTAAAGAAACAGAGAATATTTTGTGGCGATATAATTTCAAGATATTTGTCATCTTTGCTCTTTACTAAAAAAATGAATATTGGTCACTAGATACATCACGATATTTCTGGTATGCATAAAGTGATTGTGTGCTACATTAGGAACTCGAGATACATACATAGGCGTAGAGAGTAAAGGCCACATAGATGAACCAAACACCCAAAATACAAAACAATAATAAAGAATTTCATTTCGACACAAATCAATTTGATAGCAGAGCTAACGGCATTAGTCAGACACTTAGATTCTTTGAAACGGTGTAAAAATTCTACACTTTAACATGTTGATGATTTTCGATTGAGCACACACTCACTGATGTATTTAGTTGAGTTTTGAAGTAGTGAACCTAAAGTACCAACATGCCTAAATGCAAATTTATAGCAGAAACTCAATTGAAAACACCAAATTTAGATTTTGATGCTTTGTTTAACACTAGACAAAAAAACAACCAATTTGATGTACATACCTTTAATTCATCATAAAACTTTTCCTCCTATGTCAGCATTTTGTCCAACACCGTTGCTTCTGAATGAAAGTCGTGGAATCTATCATTTGCGTTGGGTAAAATTCATTTATGAGCATATTTATCACTTGTTGTAAATTACCACAATGAGATATAATACTTCTCCCTCAGCAGTCATTGAGGGCGGCATCGGTGTTCTTCAAGCACATAGCACAGGTGGAGTGGGTCGCCAAAAACTTGTTACGCATCAATAAAGGCCACGAGTTTTGATACAGTTGACCATCGCACAAATTATTAATTTTTGAAACCTAGAAGTTCATGGACTGCATGTTAATGATGCATCTAGCATGCATATGACTAACTTTTGCATTCATCATCTCTAAGGCATTTGTATTTTAGCCAAGTTTCTTCTTCAACTTACACAGCAAAACAACATTTTCCTAATATTCAAGTTTCATTTGCTCAGCCACATGTAGTATAAAAAACAAACCACAAACTATTTTTAATGGAAAGAGATATTCGGAGACAAACATCGTACGTCACTAAGTTGTAAAGAAACAGAGAATATTTTGTGGCGATATAATTTCAAGATATTTGTTATCTTTGCTCTTTACTAAAAAATGAATATTGGTCACTAGATAAAACACGATATTTCTGGTATGCATACAGTGATTGTGTAATACATCAGGAATTCGGGATACATACATAGGCGTAGACTGTAAAGGCCACAGAGATGAATCAAGTACTCTAAATACAAAACGATAATAAAGAATTACGTTTCGACACTAATCAATTTGATAGCAGAGCTAACTGCATCAGTCACACACTTAGATTCTCTAAAACGGTGTAAAAATTCTACATTTTCACATGTTGATGATTTTCGATTGAGCACACACTCACTTGAGTATTTGGTTGAGTTTTGAAGCGGTGAACCTAGAGTACCAGTGTACCTAAATGTCAATTTATAGCAGAAACTCCATTGAAAACACTAAATTAAGATTTTGATGCTTGGTTTAACACTAGATAAAAAACAACCAATTTGATGTGCATACCTTAAATTCATCATAAAGTTTTTCCTCCCATGCCAACATCTTGTCCAACACCGTTGCTTCAGAATCAAAGTCGTGGAATCTATCATTTGCGTTGGGTAAAATTCATTTACGAGCATATTCATCATTTGTTGTAAACTACCACAATGAGATATAAACCTTCTCCCTCAGCATAGTCACTGGAGGCGGCGCCGATGTTGTTCAAGCACATAACATTGGTGAAGTGGGCCGCCACAAACTTGTTACAGTCAGTAATGGCCCGCTCCATAAACTGCATCTGCTTCTTGCATCAAAGAACTTTTCCGGTCTCTGTCTTGGATTTCGTGAACCCCATTGTTGGGAGAATGGGATTTTGGAGCCCAACAGTGAATTTTGAAAATTCAATGAAGACACTACAGCATATTCATTCGAGAGTCTAATACATAAAAAAGTATCAAACAATCTATTTATGAGGTAGTTATATTTGTTTAGTATTTAATTCATCACGTGATTATAAATTCAAAGAACTTTTATACTTAAATAAAAGGACAAAATATTATGAAATTGTCATTATATGAAGGTAGTTATTTGATTACATTTAATTATATTCCATGAAATTCAAAAAACCGTATACCGACAAAATATTTTGAAATGGTCATTAAATGAATGGAGGTAGTTACATTTAGTTGATCACATGATTACATTTGTTTAAGGTAGTTACATTTTTAACAAAAAATTAATTTAGAATACAAATAAAATATTTCTATTTTGATTTTTCATCTTAATAATTTTTTTTATAAATATTTTCCATTTAAGATTTAACAAACTGTAATATAAATTTTGTAATGAGTTTTATAAATTGCTTTATTGAATTATTTATGCTGATTTGTTAATTATTTGAAAAAAAATTACTTTTCATTAAATCTCTCACACGCAAGCACTAAGCCCATATTTGATTTACTAATAAAAATTTAAGCTAAAATCAACAATTAATTTAACCATACATTTAGTGGATCCTAAAATTTTTATCTATTTTTCATCCACGTATTTTATCAAAATCTAATAAAAATTGATTTTTAGCAAAACTAAACGGTGACTAAATATGATTTGTGAAAGTCAGTTCAATTAAATAGGCTCGATTCGAGTTTGGTTTGATTAAATGCTTCACTCACTTCAATTAAAAAATGAGTTAAAACAATTACTTAAAAGAATGGTTGTCAAATAGGGATTCAGTGAACCAACTCACTCTCTCATGAGAAGACTACAATTTCACGAGATTTGTTTAACTAATAGATTATTTACTATAATGAACTAGGCATGATTCGATATAATTAATTATGTAATGAAATTTGTGTCAAAAATGCTTTAATGTATTTGAGAATCATTTTTCATAAACTTCCATGCTAATAACTTACACGTAGCCTATAAAAGAACTAGTACAAGTTTTTTTTTTTTGGAATTCTTAGCATTAAATATCAAAAAAAGTGCTTAAATATGTTGAATGTTGTCAAAGCTTAATTTATTTATTTATTTTGCGCTAATCAAAAATATTTTTTATTCACACGTTTTATATGTACGATGACTTATTACTCACTTATTATTCATACATTAGATAGCCAAATCTCAAGCATTTATAAGTTGAATATATGAGGAGCTAGCATGGGCCTTGGGTGCATCACCAATGGCACGGCCCATTGTAACGCTAGCCCGAAAGCTACGTCCATGTCGAGCTTCTGGGGCGATAGCCCATTAGGTAACTCAAAACAAAGTGCGTGTATCAAAGTTGCAGTTATTAGTTGCACAATGCGCAAGCCCAAGCTCATTCCAGCACAAATGATACAGCCCGCTCCAAATGGTATCACTTCAAAATTAGAGGAAATTACACCCACCCCTAGTTTTAGATTTCCATTTTTATAAATCCCATCCCAAGTTTATCTTTTCAAAATTCAGGTTTCTTATATTTATTTTAATATTAATTATATATTTTTCATCCCAATTA
>CADEPE010035003.1:0-13005 GCA_902829205.1 Fraxinus paxiana | reverse complement strand
AACTACACCTTTGTAATTCCAAATCTCACAACTCCTTCCATAATACACCTGTCTCTTCATTAATTAGTTATACAAGTCACAAAGAGCTTATCTTATTCTGAAAAGACGAGTTAACAGCTCAGAGTTGTTTTGTTTAACTTTGTGGTTCTACCTAATGATACCAACGACTAGTCCACTGTTAAGTGGCGTTTACTTACCATTAAGTATATTATTAATTTATTATTCTGAAAACTTGCTCTTTTCTTGTACATACTTGTATATAAGCGATAACACACCTACTATTTTCTTGTACATACTTGTTTGATATCTATAATTGTTCGAAACCATATTTAAACTTTTATTATATTAAGAAATAAGTTTAATTAATTATCAAAATTCTCATATATATCCTCACCAAAACCGAAAAATAACACATGCTAGAACATCACAGTTTTCAAACCTGTCGTGACTCCAAATATATTTCCATCAAAATTGAGAATAACACGCACTAGAAGAACATCATAGGATGAATAGCATTCTGAAGTCCAATTATTTTGTCCTAAATGACTCTGATTATAGTCTCACCTGCTTGATCGAACATCCAATAGGATTTTATTTTTATTTTTATCTCTCTTTTTGGTACCTTAGTCCAAATTAATAAAGAAAGAAAAAGGAAAATTCATTGCGTTTGCCGAGAGTCGATCCCGGGTCTATTGCTTGGAAGGCAATTATCCTAACCGTTGGACTACAAACGCCTTCTTGTTTCTTTTCACACTACATCTATCTTTTCTCAAATAATTCTTTTTCCAATTATCAAAATTCTAGTCATCTGAATGATGGATTCCCCCAGATTTTAAAGTTCAGCCCTACCTTATGCTGTAAATCAGTAACTACACCTTTGTAATTACAAATCTCACAACTCCTTCCGTAATACGCATATCTCTTCATTAATTAGTTATACAAGTCACAAAGAGCTTATTTTATTCAAAAAAGACGAGTTATTAGATTTGCTCAGAGTTGTTTTGATTAACTTTGTGGTTCTACCTAATAATTCCAACGACTAGTCCATTGTTAAGTGACGTTTACTTACCATTAAGTATATTATTAATTTATTCTTTTGAAAATTTTCTCTTTTCTTGTACATGTATATAAGCGATAACGCACCTACTCTTTTCTTGTACATACTTGTTAGATATCTATAATTGTTTGAAACCACATTTAAACTTTTATTATATTAAGAAATAAGTTTAATTAATTGTCAAAATTGTCATATATATCCTCACCAAAACCGAAAAATAACACATGATAGAACATCACAGTTTACAAACCTTTCGTGACTCCAAATATATTTCCATCAAAATTGAGAATAACACGCACTAGAAGAACATCGTAGGATGAATAGCAGTTTGAAGTCCAATTATTTTGTCCTAAATGACTTTGATTATAGACTCACCTGCTCGATCGAGCATGATTTTATTTTTAATTTTATCTCTATTTTTGGTACCTTTGTCCAAATTAATAAAGAAAGAAAAAGGAAAATTCATTGCGTTTGCCGGGAGTCGAACCCGGGTCTATTGCTTGGAAGGCAATTATCCTAACATTTGGACTTCAAACACCTTGTTTCTTTTCGCACCACATCTTTCTTTTCTCAAAAAAATCTTTTTACAATTATCAGAATTCTAGTCATCTGAATAATGGATTCCCCCAGATTTTAAAGCTCAATCCTACCTTATACTGTAAATCTGTAACTACACCTTTGTAATTCCAAATTTCACAACTCCTTCCGTAATACACCTATCTCTTCATTAATTAGTTATATAAGTCACAAAGAGCTTATCTTATTCCGAAAAGACGAGTTATCAGCTTTGCTCGGAGTTGTTTTGACTAACTTTGTGGTTCTACCTAATAATTCCAACGACTAGTACATTGTTAATTGGCGTTTACTTACCATTAAGTATATTATTAATTTATTATTTTTAAAATTTACTCTAATAAAGATTCCTTCCCGTACATAACCCTAATCCACAATCATATGCTTATTTCCATCTTTTGTCATGTCTTCAACTACCCATAAATTATCATTTTTCTTAATGAACTCCTATATAATAAAACTAAAATTTAATGGAATCAACATGGCTTTATATAGTCAAATTTAACTTAGTCCTCAACACAAATTAAATATTGTGTAACAAAAACAATTAGTTATATGTTAAAGGATTGACTTAGCCACACACTATTTTACTTTCTATGACAAAGTCAAATTAACTTCTCGAAGATACTTGTATAGACCTTATTCCATGTATATGTACATACACACGTATTTTGTAGCTTTTAATCTACTAGGTGTGTCCTTTGTAGTTTTAGTGAATATATATATTTATGAAAAATTGTAGAGAAAAGAAAACTATGATCATAAGTATAGTATTGACGGGGTGTGTATCACACTTCAAAGAAAACATTTTTCGAAAAGAAAAGAAAGTAGTATGAACTAAAGTACAAAAAGGCATCAAAAGAACAATACTTCTTCATGCTAAGGATTATTTCATCACCAAACTAGAGATTCTTAAATGTCAGCACAATTCCAGAAATTCAAATTTATTTTTTATCAGAGTCAGTGCCTAACAATTTGGCTTGTATTCAATTGTAATAAAATATACAGTTTCGGGCAGTAGTGGTAAACATTTACAGTTTTACTATTTGTACATCGGTTTGACACCCTAGTGTACACCCCCCCGCCCTCACAATATGGGGAGTCGAGGGGACTGTACATTGGGTGTGCAAAACCCAAATATTTAGTAGTTTTATTCTTATTTTAACAATTTAATAAACTTTTGAGGACAACTTTGTTTGGCCTCACATGGACACATACTGAAGTTGGATGCGTGTATCTTTGCATTTATTTTTAGGGTTTTTATGTATAAAAAATGGTATTATTATAGTAATTAAGTTGACCATGGACCGACAAATCTTCTTAGGATTCAATGGGATTTTAGTACACATGGGGGTAGATGATCATGAATCAGATCAATTTCAGACAGTTTAAAAATCTTGATTATGGTTGATATGAAATTATAATGATCAATTACATTTTATTATGAACGATATTAAACAAGAAAAATGTTAAAATCTTTTCTATTAATTATACATTTTGCACCAACCATACTCGTTAGAGATAGAGGTACGAAATGAATCGAGTTGGATAGATAAAAAGGTCTTGCAAATTCACTATTAGTCTGAGGTCATGTCAAAAAAGAAAACGTTACCAGTCAAATTTATAACTCTAAAATGAAGCATGCTCGAAATATCGAGTGCAAGCTCACTATTAAAACTAGTTCATGTCAAAAAAAATGTAATATCAATCAAATTTACGCCTCTAAAATGAAGTAAGCTCGAAACATCGAGGAGCATCGTCTGGTAGGGTACACAACCCTACCAAGTTTCATACACAATAGTAGGAGTGACTCTGAACATAGAAAATCAACATAAATTTATGAACTATAAATCAATTCCTTCTAGAAGGGAGACAGATCACCTTTGCAATAATAGGGGTGACTCTAAACATAGAAAATTTCAACTATACATGACCTGTTGTACCTCAACTTAACAGATATATATGACTTTGAAGCATTAAAAATTATTTCTTTCTATGAATTCATCAAACATTGTATTTCTCTTTCCTTTGTGTTCTAGACATTTTGACCTTTCTATAATACTTCATTTTATTTTATTTTTTTGCCACAATTCCTTTAAATACTAAACGACGACACTTCTCTTCACTTGCAGATCGAATTCCAACAATGACGTGTTAGAACTCTATGAACTGGGATGCCAGGGTTGAGGGCGAAACGAATTCAAAATTTTCTGGCAAAATTCAAATGAAAAGAGAAAAGGGTTGTTAAAATTGAATCCTAAGAAATAAAAATAAGTAATTATCACAGCCAAATTCCAGCAAAAGTTCCATAGAATTTATATTTTAGAACCCTAAATTACAGACAAAGAAATAACAAATAAAATTACTAATCAGAAATACTGAACTGCTATGCATGTGCATTACAGCTATTTCTATATACACAAATCTGATCTTGGACAGAACATATCCCTCCCAATTCGAGTTTGTTCAGGAGACATACTAAAAATACTGAGATTTTTGCATCATTTGAGAATACCATACAATTCATTTAACTTTATTTTATGAGGAAGTACCACGTTCATGTAGTCCGTGCCGTATGTTGGATTAAAGAGTACTTTGACAGGTCTAAAGGCACGCCTCACTAAGCATAAGAAAAAGAGAGACTGTGTAAAAACAAAAGTAACATTCAAACTTTCTCAAACATATGTCGTGCAGAAAAAAGTTACTTAAAAGTAACTTATAATCTTGTTTGGTATTTTACTGTAGGAATACCGTGTATCAAACCTGCACGAACAGGCAAACAAGACAAAAGTAGGTGAAATGGAAGCATATTCAGACAGCAATAGATGATTAATATGCAATAACTAAGTGCAAGACACAGAAAAGTGGGCATCCAGAGTTATTTGATTGAGGTCTAATTGCAATTACATCAATCCTGACATCACCCACAACAATAATAAATTGTCCTTTTGTACTGCATATGCTATAATATTCCTCAAGAATTGAATCCCTTAAAAATTCAACTTGATGCTAACAAAAGGATCAAAAGAGAGTATAAAGAGAAAGACTGGCATAGCATAATTGATCCATTTTAGTTTCAGTTACCAGCCCAAAGTGGCAAAGAGCCAACATCGAGGTGTTAAACCTTTCCCAAGCTCTCTCTTGGGGACGGAGTTATTCCATTTTCAGTTGATCATTTCATTGAATCTTGTAGCTTAATGAAACAATGACAGAAGGTAGTGAAAGATTTCGTGTCAGCAGTGCACGTATGAGTGCAAGATTAAGTAGTTCAAACATATGGAGAAACAGTGGGAGGGAGATTTTTTCGAGATCATCATTGGAGGCAGATGATGAAGAAGCACTGAAATGGGCTGCTCTAGAGAAACTCCCGACATATCTTCGTGTAAGGAGAGGGATACTTACAGAAGAAGGGGGACAACCAAGAGAAATTGACATAAAAAATCTTGGACTAGTAGAGAGAAAAAATCTTGTGGAGAGGCTATTGAAAATTGCAGAGGAAGACAATGAGAAGTTCTTGTTAAAACTGAAGAAACGCATTGACAGGTAATTTCAACAGGAATAACTAAATTTTGCATATCTTTTGTTCTCTAAATTAGAGTTTTTAGCTTGACGAAGCTTATTTAATTGATCCAGAGTTGGTCTTAATCTTCCAACTATAGAAGTTCGGTTCGAGCATTTAAATGTTGATGCAGAAGCTTATGTTGGCAGCAGAGCTCTACCTACAATATTCAACTTCACTGTTAATATGTTGGAGGTGATTAATCTTTTGAGTTCTTATATTCATATTGCAAAATGAAGTTTCTCTGGATTCTCAACCTTTTATCTTGTCTGTTTTTACTTCTGTAAAGGGTTTTTTTAGTTATCTTCATATTCTCCCAAGTCCAAAGAAACCATTGCCAATTCTTCATGACGTCAATGGAATCATCAAGCCTGGAAGGTGAGCAAATAGTACTATCTAAATGGTCGTCCCTGACAACCTACCCTCTCTATTTTTTTTATTTTTTTTCTCTTTTCCATGCCCTACACCGAAGAACATCTGGGACCTAAATCAGGTTATCTGGTTTGCAGAATGACATTGCTTTTAGGGCCACCAACTTCTGGCAAAACTACATTGCTGTTAGCATTGGCAGGGAAACTTGACACGCAATTAAAAGTAAGGAAACATGTACCTTTGTATGTTCTGATTTTGAAGAAATTTAAATTCAAAAATTTATTCTTAAATTCGAAGGATAACAGAATCTTTTTCCTCCCACTGAAAACTTTATACTTGCTGAGTCCACAGGCATCAGGAAGAGTTACATACAACGGTCGTGAAATGCACGAGTTCGTACCACAAAGAACATCAGCTTATATAAGTCAGCATGACCTGCACATAGGAGAATTGACCGTTAGAGAAACATTAGCATTTTCAGCAAGATGCCAAGGAGTTGGACATCGTTATGGTCGGTAAAGATTTCAGTTACTTTGGCATGTTTGGTAGAGGGATTGCATGGCAGTCGGAAGAAAAAGAAGCTATAGTTTTATTCATTTTATTGTCAAGCCCCGAGTACCGAACATGCACATAATGCTGTTATTCTACAGATTAGTATGACTGAATTGTTTGTTTGAAAATTGCAGATATGTTGACAGAATTATCAAGAAGAGAAAAGGAGGCAAACATTAAGCCGGATCCTGATATTGATATTTTCATGAAGGTCAAAATATCTCCAGAGATGATCTTTTCTCTACACAAACAATTCAATTTCGTGTATAAAAAGTCTTTTAATACAATCTATCGTCATGCAGGCAGCATCAATTGAAGGGCAGGAGTCAAGTGTTGTAACAGATTACATTATCAAGGTAACCACTCAACAAATTTGTCAAAGCTAGTTATAAAATAGATGAAAAAATGTAAGTAAAACTCTCTTAACTCGTATATCTAAATTTCAGATCTTGGGACTTGAAGTTTGTGCTGATACCTTGGTTGGAGATGAAATGTTTCGCGGGATTTCAGGAGGACAGCGAAAGAGACTGACAACAGGTAATAACATGAATATATTCATACTAAAAGCATTGATCAGTCCACAAGAAATCATAAAGTTTTCATTTGTTCAAAATCAACCGTAATTCAGGGGAAATGATGGTTGGACCAGCGAGAGCACTTTTCATGGATGAGATATCGACTGGTTTGGACAGCTCAACGACTTACCAGATAGTAAATTCAATAAGGCAGTCTATTCACATTCTTCAAGGAACTGCTATAATCTCACTCCTGCAGCCTGCACCGGAAACATACGACTTATTTGATGACATAGTTCTTTTATCAGATGGACAAATTGTGTATCAAGGTCCCCGTGAAAATGTATTAGAATTCTTCGAGTATATGGGATTCAGATGCCCCGAGAGAAAAGGAGTAGCAGATTTTCTTCAAGAAGTAAATCTAATCTCTGCATCCCTTTTTCAGTTTTTTGGCTAGATATCCTTAAAAGTGATTGAAAAAGTTACTGACTGCTTTTAATAATAGGTGACGTCAAGGAAAGATCAAGGGCAGTATCGGGCACGTAGAGATGAACCTTATTCTTATGTTTCTGCCAAGGAATTTTCTGAAGCATTTCAGTCATTCCATGTTGGACGGAAACTTGGCGATGAACTTTCCATTCCTTTCGACAAGGAAAAGAATCACCCAGCTGCCTTAACCACAAAAAAATACGGTGTTAACAAGAAGGAACTTTTACGAGCGTGCATATCCAGAGAGTACCTTCTTATGAAGAGGAATTCATTTGTCTACATATTCAAGATAATTCAAGTGAGTCCCATATATACAATAATCCCATGATCTTATCCAACTTTATGAAAAGAATTCAAAAGGCCATTCAAATAAATTGACTAACGGTTGCAATTCACATTTCCAGCTGATCCTTATGGCTAGCATATCCATGACAGTATTTCTACGCATCAAGATGCCCAAGAATACAGAAACGGATGGTGGGATTTTCATGGGTGCTCTCTTTTATGCAGTTATTATGATTATGTTTAATGGATTTTCAGAGCTGGCCCTCAGTATTATGAAACTTCCGGTCTTTTACAAGCAACGGGACCTTCTCTTTTTTCCTCCATGGGCATACTCTTTGCCCGCGTGGATTCTGAAAATTCCAGTCACACTTGTTGAAGTTGCAATTTGGGTGTTTCTGACTTATTATACTTCAGGATTTGATTCTGATGCAGGAAGGTAATAACTAATTCATTGAAATTCATTTACGAGCATAAAGATTTCAGTTTCCTGATTTGTTTAATGTATGAAATCGCAGGTTTTTCAAGCAAATACTACTGCTCATATGTGTTAACCAGATGGCATCTGCACTCTTCCGTTTCATGGGAGCGATAGGAAGAAATATCATAGTCGCAAACACATTTGGATCCTGTGCATTACTCACAGTTCTTGTAATGGGTGGATTCATCTTATCAAGAGGTAGACAGAATTTTGTATTACAAAGAATTCAATACATACTAACCTAGACCTAAATTGTAGTAGTACTAAATTCTTCTGGTTTCCTAAAAACACTGATGTTTGTCCATCAGACGATATAAAAAGTTGGTGGATATGGGGTTATTGGTTCTCGCCTTTGATGTATGCACAGAATGCTATAGCAGTGAATGAATTTCTTGGAAAAAGTTGGAGCCATGTAAGCATCTTCTACATATTAGGAGTTTTGGAAGGAGAACATAAAAAATGAGATGGAGAAAATTTAACATCACTCAAATATCTGTATTGCAGGTTCCTCCAGGCTCGACAGAATCAGTCGGGGTATCAGTCTTGAAGTCTAGAGGGATTTTTCCGGAAGCACGTTGGTACTGGATTGGCTTAGGAGCTCAGATTGGATATATTTTCCTGTTCAATTTCTTAGTGATCTTGGCTCTAACTTATCTCAACCGTAAGTATTCTCTATTTGAATTCAAAGTCAATATGGCTCAAACATGTTGAGGAAATATGTATGTTTGATGCAGCATTCGGAAAACCCCAAGCAATTCTATCAGAAGAAACTTTAGTAGAAAGAAATGGCAGCAAAAGAGGCGAAACTGTTGAACTATCATCCAGAAGGAAGAGCACTTCAGGTGATAGTTCATTATGTTCTATCGTGCTTAGAAGAAACTCGAGAGTTGTCTCTAATATTATAAATGCAGGACGGGAGATTGATTCTCGGCACAGTATATCATCAAGGTCAATGTCATCAAGAGTTGGCAGCATTAATGAAGCAGATCCAAACAGGAAGAGAGGAATGGTTTTACCCTTCGAACCTCTTTCACTCACTTTTGATGATATCCATTATGCAGTAGATATGCCAGAGGTATATTCAATATTTATTTGAATCTTCCAGTCTATTGTTTTTCTTATTACATATTCTAGAATCAAATTATGTTCTTTATAGCATGTTTCCTGAGAAAGATCGATAGGACTGGACAATACTAATAAATAAAATTGTCCATTACAGTCTCAAGTCCTATTCGAAACTGCATGCAAACCAGCACCAAAAGTTTCACAGGATCTTATATGTGCATTTTGTTTCCAGTGTCCCATTTATATTACTGACGTGTACTCTGTCCATCCAACATATTTAAATCATGTTTATTCTTGCAGGAAATGAAAGCTCAAGGAATTGAAGAGGATCGACTAGAGCTTTTGAAAGGCGTCAGCGGTGCATTCCGGCCAGGAGTTTTGACGGCTCTGATGGGCGTTAGTGGGGCTGGAAAGACGACTTTAATGGATGTGTTGGCCGGTAGAAAAACAGGTGGATATATTGATGGAAGGATCACGATATCAGGGTACCCAAAGAAGCAAGACACGTTTGCACGCATAGCAGGCTACTGCGAACAAACTGACATTCACTCTCCTCATGTTACAGTGTATGAATCCTTGCAGTTTTCTGCATTGCTTCGTTTGCCTCCAGAAGTCAACACTGCAACACGAAAGGTTGTTTCCATATTAGCACACAGTACTTGCAAAATAGCTTTCGAAATTCTGTCATTTCATTAATGTTATAACTCACCCCAAGTTATTAAACAAATTTCAGATGTTCATTGAAGAGGTCATGGAGTTAGTCGAGCTTACTCCATTGAGGGAAGCACTCGTAGGGTTGCCTGGAGTGAATGGTCTTTCAACCGAGCAACGGAAGAGATTAACCATAGCAGTGGAGCTCGTAGCCAACCCGTCCATTATTTTTATGGATGAGCCAACCTCAGGGCTCGATGCTAGAGCTGCTGCCATTGTAATGAGAACAGTGAGAAACACAGTGGATACAGGTCGGACTGTGGTATGCACCATCCATCAACCTAGCATTGACATATTTGATGCTTTTGATGAGGTTAGTATACGCTATAAGCTCTGTGATTCCTCTCCTAAGCTAATTAAGAAAACTAAAGCCCTACAAACAATTGCAGCTACTACTACTAAAACGTGGAGGTGAAGAAATATATGTCGGGCCATTGGGAAGGCACTCGTCTGAGCTCATCAAATACTTCGAGGTGACATAATTAGCAAATGACTTTTTAAAAATTCATAACATTGATTCAGCTATGATGTTTATCTAATTCGATTTCACCCCTCCAGGGAATCGATGGAGTCCATAAGATTAAAGACGGTTATAATCCAGCAACATGGATGCTAGAGGTAACTTCAACAGCACAAGAAGCAGCTCTTGGAGTTAATTTTGCAGAACTGTACAAGAGCTCAGAACTACACAGGTACTTAAGTAAATTTAAGTAATTTACTCAATTACATAAAATTGATTTGTTTACTTCTTGGGTGGATAAATCAGGAAAAACAAAGAATTGATCGAGGAACTCAGTAAACCATTTCCTGGTTCAAAAGATCTATATTTCCCTACACAGTATGCACAGTCTTTCTTCACCCAATGCATGGCTTGCCTTCGGAAACAGCACTGGTCATACTGGCGAAATCCACCTTACACTGCAGTGAGATTTCTATTTACAACGTTTATAGCTGTAATGTTCGGAACCATATTCTGGGATCTTGGCTCCAAAAGGTAAACAGATGTTAAAAGTTTAAACCGATCCCTCAGTTATCCTGATTCTTTCTCAGAAAAAGCAAGCCGTTGACATATTTGTATACATGATTTTAGGCAAAAGAAGCAAGATCTCTTTAATGCCATGGGTTCCATGTATGCTGCTGTTTTATTTCTTGGTGTACAAAATGCTACATCAGTGCAGCCAGTAGTCGCTATTGAGAGAACGGTTTTCTATAGGGAAAGAGCAGCAGGGATGTATTCTGCTTTGCCCTATGCTTTTGGACAGGTACTTGCTAGTGATTCTAGTGCTTGTCTGTACATGCCAGTCCCGTCCAAATGCTAAGCAAACATGCTTCTATTGTGTAAGATGATGCAGGGATCCGGTGACAAGAAATGACTACGCTAACATATATCTGACTCTGCAAAAAATAGACTTCGGTTCCTTGATTAAATAAAACTTATAAGAATCATATGAATAAATCCTCATGATATCACTTGGCGTGCAGGTGGTGATTGAACTCCCGTACCTATTCTTTCAAACGCTTATTTATGGCGTCATAGTGTACGCCATGATTGGATTTGAATGGACTGTTGCCAAGTTCTTTTGGTACCTCTTCTTCATGTACTTCACCTTGTTATACTTCACATTCTACGGGATGATGACAGTGGCCGTAACACCTAATCATAATATAGCTGCTATAGTTTCATCCGCATTCTACGCATTATGGAACCTTTTTTCAGGATTCATCATTCCAAAGACGGTACATTTCTTACCATATCTCCAACAAAATATAATAATATCCAACCCTACCTATTAAAATTCATTCTGCCTGGTTTTTTTGGCAGAGAATCCCGGTCTGGTGGAGATGGTACTATTATATATGTCCAATTTCTTGGACATTGTATGGATTAGTTGCTTCCCAATTTGGAGATTTCCAGGATGAGCTTGAAGGAAATGAAACAGTGGAGCATTTTTTAAGAAGTTACTTCGGATTCAGACACGACTTTGTGGGATACGTAGCAATAATTATAACTGGAATATCAGTCCTCTTCGGCTTCATCTTTGCATTCTCAATAAGGGCGTTTAACTTCCAGAAAAGATAATCCTTTCTACATGTGTCTATTAAAAAAACGTTGGGCCATTTTGATAAAGATTTCGGTTTTTAATTTTATAGTTATAGTAGTCTATATCAGAGGATATTATCGATGCAATAAGTACAAAAATAGGAAAATATAGTTTGTTAGGATTGATACAACTTGTTGTGACACCAATCACCGAATTGAAATGTTGAAATTATATGACAAATAATAAAGTATTTGATTGAGAACAAAAGAATAATAAAGACGAGAATATAATAGAGGAATTAAAATTTTTTATTGTTTTAAGAATAATGGAGAAAAGAGAAAAATATTACAATGATCCTAAAAGTTAGTAATCATAAATTTCACACTTGTTAAATTGTATAGAAGAGTCTAATATTTATAGAAAACATGTAGAGCACGTTCAAACCCTCTCGGTAGAGTTGTTGATAAAGTATGATGTTAAAAAATCAAGTCCAAAACGAAGTAGAAAAAAAAAACGCAGAAAAAACCGAACAACACAGGTGTTGCCGCGGCGCCCACCTCCAAGCGCCATAGCGCTACGGCGCCCATGCCCGGTGCCATCTGCCCAATTTTTTTTTTTTTGCTCTAATTGATTTCTCCATTCCAAAACTCTTCCTCAAGTCTAATACTAATTTCCAACTCCCAATAGACTTCTAAAATAGAACTTCAACTTGACATAGGGCTCCAATAGCATTCCAAACTGAATTCTCCTTGACGTGCACTTCAATTACTTCAAATAAGGAATTCGAATCACACCCGAATAACAATCTCCACCTTCACATGAATTCCACCAAGGAATGAATTGACTTCTTCAACAATAACCAAAAATTAATTTCTCCAACAAAACACAAAATACTCCACATCTTCCAATGAATCCAAGCACTACTCTACAAAATTACATTCGATTCCAAAAAATCATAATGATTTTGAATTAACCAAAATGAGTTGTAATACACCCCAAAGTAGAATCAATACCAAATGTTTTTACAGAAGGTCGCTTGCTAGATTGTACACCTTCTACTCCACTTAAAGCATGCTTAACAAAATAACATCTACATACCTTGTTCCACTGGGTCCGTCTGTAGCAATTGAATACAATAGCACTGCAGGTGATGGTAGCAAGGCAGCATTACCCATATCTTCGAAACTCCACTGAGTTGTATTCTTCAAATTTGCCCATTTATGAGTTCCTAAAGGTATTGTACCAAACTCAATGTCCACAACGGTACTGAACCTGTGCAAATTGACTTTTCTAGCTTCTGTACGACC
>CADEPE010034998.1:0-10514 GCA_902829205.1 Fraxinus paxiana | reverse complement strand
TTATGTGAATCTGCCACTGGCACCGATTCAACCTCCGGTCATCTATCTACCATTTGGACAAGCTAACTTCCACATCCGACCAGATGTTATAAACCTCTTTCAGAATCATCAAGACATCACGTTAAGTGGGAAAGCTGTGGAAAATCCGCATGAACACATTCAAGCTTTTACCATGCTGTGTGATGTGATTAGCCATGAGGGGATGAACACATTCAAGTTTTTACCAACTGCAACCATTGTAGCTTTATCTACTATTGAGGCTGAATATGTTGTTGTAACTGATGAAATAAAAGAAACTTTGTGGCTTAAGGGTTTATTGTTTGAAATTAATGAGCTATATAATCCTGTTGCTAGGGATGAACATGGTTCGGTTTGGTTCGATTTTCATGTATTTAATAAATGGAACCATTGGGGTCCAAATATAATTATGGAACCATTCAGTTTTGGTTCAATTCGGTTCGGTTCGTATCATAATTAATTTTTTTAGCATTCATAGCAACACTACATAAATACAACTAATGACATGTTTATTCGTAATTTCGATGAGCAGTTGGAGAGGGTAAGTTGGACTCGGCAGTCGGCGGCTTCAATTTGGGCATGTAGATGTATGCTTTTAATTTATCAAATGATTTGGGGTTAGTGGACATGTGCTTACCGAATGAAAGTATTAAATTGGAAATGAAAGAATAAAAACTTAAAAAGGCCTAGATTTTGGGCTAACAATGAAATTAATAATTGGGCTAAAAAATGAAAACAAAAATTGAATTTAGAAATTGGGTTGGGCTGTGCTGGGCTCTAGCTAGGCATGGACTTGGCTTGGGAGTTGGAGCATTAATCACTAAATTAGTTAATTTGCTAATTAGTTTAGAAAAAAGTTAAAATTATTTAATTTATTCAATATAAAAAATTTAAAAAAATTATTTAGATTCGGTTCTTCGGTTCCTGGTCTAGAACCGAGAACCGAATCAAATCCATCGGTTCTCGATTCAAATACCCGTTAGGGTATTTAATTCAGTTCGGTTCAATTCGGTAAGGGAGTTTTGTCCAGCCCTACCCGTTGTTTTATATTCTAACAGTCAAAGTCCTATACATTTGTGTGACAACCCAATTTATCATGAAAGAACTAAGCATATTGATTTTAAGTTGCATTTTATAAGAGACATTGTTTCTAAAAATGTTTTACTTATTGAAAAATTGCTATCCAATTTAATCCTGCTTATATGAGTACAAAGGTATTGCCCAAGTTTAAATCTTGTTTGCAAATGTTGAACATTGATACTGGGTAATCTGATTGATGCAGGTACTAATCCTAACCTTGGTGCTATGTGGAGTGATCAATGGAAGCTATGGCCAACAAGTAATAACTTGTAGAGTTCATTAAGTTGCCTGATAAACCATTGGCATCAAAGTGGAGATTGTAAATGCTATGATGCCAGCCCAGCCCAATAGGCGATGATGAAATGGCTTTCAGTATTGCCCAATACATTCAGCTGAAATGAAGGCCCAGATCACCCAGCACAATACTCGATTCGATAAAAAATGTGAGTTTCTCTGGACCGTTGGATTGACTATTGCCCAATCTTGATGCGTTGATTTTTTTGGTATTCGAATGGTTTTCATTCATTCTACATTTTTCAATCTTCTCGAGGGTTTTCTGGTGACTTCAGTGTTCTCTCTTTTCATCTTATTCTTCTTCTTCTTCTGTGAGAAACTCTTGAATGGTGAAAAGAACGTTGTTGTTGTCGGTAACGTTGAGCTCTTATGGTCCATAGAAGAAGCTGCATGTTTACTGTGAATCGTGAGGCTCTGGGTGAATCTGGGTTTCATAGTATCGATACAGACTGATACAATGTTCTGAGCCTTCGATCTGGGAAACCTTGGTGTTCACTAGTTTGTAGGGCTAGACATGGTCCGATTCGGTTCGGTTCTAATTTTCGAGTATTAATTAAATGGAATCGTCGGTCCAAATATATTTATGGAACCGTTCGATTCGGTTCGGTTCAATTCTATTCTGTTCGGTTCCGTACTATAATTAATTTTTTTTAACATTTACAACAACATTACATAAATACAACTACTGAAATGTTCATTCGTAGCTTCGATGGGCAGTTGGAGAGGGGAAGTCGGACTCCACAGTCGGGGGATTCCATTAGGGGATGTAGATGTAGGTTTTCAATTTATCAAATGATTTGGGGTTAGTGGACTTGTGCTTACCAATTGAAATTATGAAAGTGGACGGGGAAGGATTAAAACTTAAAAAGACCTAGATCTTGGGCTATCAATGAAATTAATAATTGGGCCAAAAAATTAAAAAAATTTGAATTTAGAAATTGGGTTGGGGTGGGCTAGTTAGGCATGGACTTGACTTGGAAGTTGAAGCATTAAGCACTAAATTAGTTAATTTGCTAATTTGTTTAGAAAAAATAAAATAATTTAAATAATTCAATATAAAAAATTGAAAAAAAAATTTAGATTCATATTCGGTTCTTGGTTTAGAACCGACAACCGAACCAATTATGAATAACCGCTCGGTTCGGTTTGGTTTGGTTTGGGAGATTTGTCCAGCCCTAGTTTGTAGAAAAACTTTGTAATAGGGTTTCGAGTTTCAATCAAATTGTAATATTTAGTTTGAGTTTTGTTTAACGTGATTCTTGGTTCCTTCCATAACTGTAATACCCCCTGCAAGCCTAGCGACTGAGAATCTTGGACGCGTAGCTTAGATCGCAGAAAAAACGAAGGCATGTTTGTCGACACTCTTTGTGAATAAGTTTGAAACTTGGAGATTAGTTGGAATATAACGAATTTGTAGCTCTCTGGAAGCCACTAGTTCTCTCACAAAATGATAATCTAAATCAATATGCTTAGATCGTTTGTGAGAAACCGGATTAAAAAGCAAGAAAATGGAGCTTTGATTATCACCAAACATTACTGGAGAGGAGGCAGAAGGCACATGAAGATCACGAAGAAGATGACGGGGCCATTTAACTTCAGCTGTAGTAAGAGCCAATGCCCGATATTCTGATTCAAAACTAGAGCGAGACACTGTTGGTTCCTTTTTAGAGTTCCAAGATACAAGATTGTCGCCAAGATAAATAACATAACCAGAGATTGATCGACGTGTGTCGGGACACCTAGCACAATCGACGTCGAAATAAGCAAAGATCTCATGGGAAGTAGATGGAGTGAAAACCAGTCCAAACCGAAGAGTTCCTTTAACATAGCGAAGAATTCGCTTAATTGCTTGAAAATGAGAGACGGATGGCAGATGCATATACTGACAGACAGCAGTGACTCCATGAGCAATGTCTGGACAAGTGATAGTGAGATATTGAAGAGCGCCAGCAAGTGATCGGTAAAGAGAAGGATCATCAAAATCGGGACCAGCAGCCGATAGATGATGAACAACCACCACATTGAGTGCTATCCGATTTGGAATCGAGGAGCTGGGCACACTGGAGTATTTCATGGGTGTACTTGGCTTGACTGAGAAAGAGACCAGCAGAGGTCCGATGAGCTTCCAAGCCTAAGAAATAGTTCAAGGACCCGAGATCCTTAGTAGCAAATTTACGGGTTAATTTCCCAATGAAACCATCAAGAAGAGACGAGTTGTTGCTAGTGACCACAATATCATCAACATAGAGTAAATAATAAATCAAATCAGCACCTCTAGAGAAGACAAATAAAGAAGAGTCGGCACGACTACAAGTGAAGCCCATGACTAGGAGAAATGAGTTGAACCGATGAAATCAAGCACGTGGGGCTTGCTTGAGTCCATAAAGAGCCCGATGAAGCCAACAGACATGTGTAGAATGTTTGGAATCAACATAGCCGACGGTTGGTCCATATACTTCTTCCTACAAAAAAACTGTTGAGAAAAGCATTCTTGACGTCGAGTTGACGAAGAGGCCAATTGTTAGAAATGGCCAGGGAGAGGACAACCCGAACAGTAGAAGCCTTCACGACGGAACTGAAAGTGTCATGAAAATCAAGACTCGGTTGTTGAGTGTACCCTTTTGCAACAAGACGAGCTTTGAGATGATCCGTACCAGATAAATATTTAATGCGAAAGACCCATTTAGAGCCAACAACATTTTTATTGGGCGGTCTCGGAACTAGATCCCATGTATGATTCTTTTGAAGAGCCCGAATCTCTTCATCCATGGCAGCAATCCAATTTGGATGTTTTGCAACAAACTTTTAACCTTTGGGTTCATCCATGGTGAGCAAAGAATGTAGCAAGCCAGAGTTGGGAACTTGACTTAAATAAGAACTATAGTTGGGCTTGAAGATCCCTGACTTGGCCCGAGTTTACATGGGATGAGTGCCAAGAAGTGGTGGGTGGCACATTGCTTGTGTGGAGGGGACTTCTGTAGTGGGAGCGGGAATAGCGGGCAAGAAGGTAGAGTCATAGAAAAGACCTATGCTCCGGAGTAGGAGGCGACTCGATAGAAGTATCCTACAAAACAGAAGAGGGCACAAGACTACCAGAGTTGTCGGTTATAAGGTCCACACGAAAACGGTAATGAACTAACCTATGGTGATGATGGAGCCTTTGAGCTAGTAGTGGGCTCAAGAAATGCACTTACGGGTGAATTAGGCAGGGGCCAGAGCATGTATTTATCTTGAAGGGATAATTAAGGCCATCAAAATTAGCATGCCTGGATATAAAGACTTGATTTGTGGATCGATCAAGACAACAAAATCCATGAAGAGACATACTATAACCCAAAAAACACATGGGCGACTATGAGGGGCAAGTTTGTTAGGAGGATAATAACGTAAATAGGGAAATGCAAGACAACCAAAGGGATGAAAATTGGAGTAAGTTGGATTCTTACCATACAAAATCTCATATGGAAATAGTCCATCAAGAGTAGGTGTGGGTAACCGGTTAATCGTGAAAGTGGCAGTGCTGAAAGCATCAACCCGAAATTTGAGAGGAAACATGTGAGTGAAAAAGCATTGCTAAACCAGTTTCAGTTATGTGATGGTGTTTACGCTCCGCACGACCATTTTGAGGAGTGTGACGACATGACATTTGATGACGAATCCCGAAATTGATTAAGTGATCTTGAAAGGTGTGATTTGTAAACTCAGTGCCTCCATCACTTTGAAATATTTTGATTTTAATAGAAAATTGATTTTTTACAAGCTTCTGAAATTGAATAAAGGTTCTAAAAAATCGGATTTTAATTTCAAAGGCTATCTACGTAAAACGGGAATGATCAACAAATATCACATAATATTTAAAGCCTAAAGTGGAATTGACAGGGGATGGACCCCATAAATCACAGTGAATAAGATCCAACACATGAGAAGCGCATTTTTCATTCTGTTTAAAGGGAAGTCGGTGACTTTTTACAAGTTGACAGCTAGAACAAACAAAGGGATTGGGAAGCAAAGAAGTCACACATAAATGACGATTTTTATTCAAAAGAGAGATAATAGAAAGGGACACATGGCTCAACCGAGCATGCCAAACATCAAAAGAGGCTCGAGGGTAATTATTAGAAGAAACGAAAACTAAAGAAAAATGTCAATGCTCAAGCACATAGAGTCCATTCAGTCTTCTGGTTGCCATGACCCTTCTTGTGACTCGATTATGTATGATAAAGCTATTCTGGTCCAATTTAGTAATGTCGTGAGTCATGTACGTCGTGGCACTGGTGTTATACACCAATCGGAGTCCTGATTTCTACCGGGGTTGGCAGCATTTGAAGATTTGGCAGAGTAAAAGTAGGGCTCATGGCAAAAGGTAGCATGGTGTCCTTCCTCGCGACAAATTTGGCAACGGATAGGGCGGTTACGTTGAGAGCGATCGTCTCCTCGTCCACGTTCGCCATAGGAGTTGCGACCATTACCACGACCATATGTGGATTTGTCATTGCAGGAGGCAGTAAATACAGCAGTAGTGGATCCCATGGTGGAGGATGAGTCCAATGATCTGACAAAAATTTCATAACCCTATGCTTGGGGAACGACAATAGCAAATGAAGGAAGAGGAGTAACTGATAATTGTGTAGTAGAAAAGCTGCATAAATCAGAACCAAGCCTACGTAAATACTAGTGAATTTTGTCAAGATTATCAACCGGATGACCCTAGCATCAAGCTGGTTACAAACACACTTAAAATGGACAACAAAGCAATTTTTAGCAAGAAATGGAAGTCGACATGCAACATTAATCACAACAATTAACAAATCATCAAGTAGTTGGATAACTCCTTCATCATTTTCTATATTTCACTCATTTCATGAAACGATGGACACAAAGAAGAGCGTATGTGGAGTTCTACCTAATGCACTAAGCGACAGCAAGGAGTATGTCTATAATAATCGAAAATTCTCTACTTGTCATTAACCTAAGTATAGGGACCAAGTTGCTCGATAACCAAAGTTTAAGTACCGATTTATACAAAAACTAAGATTCAGGGACAAATTTACACATCAACTATAATTTAGGGATCATATCGCAGGTCGATGAAAGTTTAGGGGCCAAGTTTCATACCAGTCCAAGTTGAGGGACTTTTATGCGAATTCGGAATAACCAACATTTATGGTACACACACACACACACACTTACTTATATAGAAATCCGTATATAAAAGAATAATTGGATGCATATTTTGGTGGCGACCATAATTAAAAGAATCAATTAAGAAAACTTTCCTTTTTGATTCAATTATACCAAAAACCTAAAAGGATTACCATAATTAAAAGGATTACCAAGAAAAGTAAAATAAAAAATAAAATGAAAATGGTATATACAAACACACACAAACATTTTTTTTTTGAAAATGGTATGTATTTCATTGTTTAAAGTTACAGAAGTCAATATTATAATCATGTTATGAAATCATGAAGTTTAGTAGCGCTACGCACGAAATAAGAACCACGAAATTCGGTTCTTATAATTTCGTGTCTCATCAAGTATGTTCACAAATTTCATGGACTTCTGTTGTTCATGTTACGTTATTTCACTTATTAAGATCATCATGTCATATGAAACATGAATTTTTATTATAGGTAATAATTATTCAGTGATTCGATACGGATGAAGATTGGGAGAGCACGCAATGGTGGCTAATAAAATATTTTAATAATGTTAATTTACTGATATTTTGACAATCGCATTATTTTGGTTTTGAAGATTTTAAGTTTATATATGTTGTTCTTAATTTTCTATTTCTTTTGAAAAACTTATACATTTTAATAAAATTATTGTTCAAGAATCAATTAGTTTATTTAGTTTTTTAAAAAATAAAAATAATAATAACATATTTGAGGAATGTTAAGGCCACCATCACGAGATGTTATGTTCTAATCTTCAGTCTCTCAAATTAGGTAGAAAGATATGTGATATTGTTTGAATTATATTATATTTTTTTTACGAAATCACGATTACCTAACATAAAATTTTATGAAAATTAAAAGTAAATGCATGATTATGTGAAAGTAAATATTCATGCACGAAATTATATATAAATTAATTGGGAATGGTTATTTTATTGTATTGTATTGTGCATAATTTCGAATAGGTGCTTAATTATAGAAAATTCCCACCTATATTGGAAAGTGTAGGTTTGTGAAGATGGTATAACCTTCTAGTTTTAGAAATAGAAGAGTACACAATCAAGAAAATTTCTAAATTTGGAAATTCCTATTTTTAGAGACTATTACAAACTTCTATTTTTGGACGCCTCAAACACGAACATTACTGAGTTGGAAACCTACACTTTGAGGATCCACATTTAAGAAGATCATAGTTCAGGAACTATATTTAGACACTATATATCTTAGTGTACATCGATTTACGTGAATAAGTTAATAAATTTACTTTCTTAGATGGTCAATGGACGTTCGCAATTGGCTAGGGACAAGGATCGAAAACGTGAGATGTTTCTCAAATTGCATAGGACGTACGTGAGAAACCCCAACCACAATCTGTTGGAACATTTAGACGCCATAGAAAAAATCATCAAAGGAGCCGAAAATAACATACACGAGTTTTCGTAGGGATGAGATCGTTTATCATCTCTATAAAACGCTTAGCCCTTACTGGAGACGGTTTGTTGAGAGGCTTGAGGAAATGCTCGAATACCAAACTGTCCCTATCGTGTTGATTGCATGCTTGAGGGATAGAAGGATTATTAACACTCAAGACATTAGGAATATTAAAAGACCTTTGGGATATAAACCTGATCGCCGCCGTCCACGTAGCCCACCCAGTGTTGGCAATTTCCCTAGTGTACCAGTAGTTGACAAAATGGGTAATATTATTAGAGAATGATAAAGGAAGAGGAAGACCCCCAAAGAATACCCTGAGTACCACCTTGCATCATATTTTGAGGAGAATCTTGGGCACAAATAGGAAATTATAAATGATTGTCATGTTTGGACTAAATTTTATTTAAATAAGTGGACGTATTGGATACCACGAAGTCCATTTGGTTTTATGTAAGTTATTGGGATTTGATGAAATAAAATTTGCTATTTTTTCTTATTCTTAATCTAGTGGTTGATTTTACGTTTTCATTTTATCAAAGTAATGGTAACTCGCTCTAGAAACATGAAAAATAGGAACGTTCAACCCATATCGGAGCAACTAAAACCAACAATGACATCGATTAAACCCATAATGACCAATTCATGCAGTTTTTTAAAAGCGATACGCAACAAGGCGCCACCCACGTGTACTACCCTGTTGCACTACCACCTACAGAGAGGAGTGTGGCTACAATAGTGGAACAATATCATAAGCTACAACCCCCAACTTTGAGGGAGACATGGATCCACTAGTGGCAAAATAGTGGATAAGCAAGAAAAAACGAATCTTTGAACTTGTTGAGTGCCCTAAAACTCGGAAGGTAATCTGTACAACCTTTATGTTGAATAAAGATGCAAGACACTGGTGGGAAATGACCAACAGGTCCAGAGCAGCTAGACAAGGCTGGATGTGGAATGAATTCAAGGAATTATTCCTACAAAAATTCTTCCCCACCAACATATGAGACTAGAAGGAAGCACAATTTCTGGTGTTCAAATCGGGAAACTTGACACTGACGAGATATGAAAGGAAGTTTTAGGAACTATCTCACTACGCCCTACAATTAGTTAATACAGAGAAAAGAAAGCAAGGAGGTGGTCACCTTTGAATTGGGTACATACCACGAAGTACTGGCAAAAGCATAGTTGGCCAACTTCAGGGAAAATGCCAACAGTACAAGTAAACCTTAGCAACATGTACTGCTAGAGAAGCATAAATGGGAGGACCACAAAGATAAATGGAAGTAAAATTTTGTAAAGAAAGGAAATGAGGGTCGGCTTTGAGCAAAGATTCAGAGAATCCAATTTGTGACAAATGCTAGAAGCGTCTGGGAAATGCCTCATGGGAACTAATGTTTGCTTCTATTGTGGAGAGATGGGTCACGTGTCAAAGTTTTGCCCTAAGAATCAGAAGCCGAGGTAACCACCACAACAACAGAAACCCGGGAATCCAACTAAAGGGCAAGCCAGGGTGTATGCCCTTACGTTACGTGAGGAGGATGTCAGTCGAAATGTTTTGGCGGGTAACATTCTCATATCTGGTACTTTCGCATATGTTTTGATAGATTCTGGTTCCATCCAACCTTTTATATCTCCGAAATTTATGAGCACAATAGATGTAAATAGTGAAGTTGCCAATACACATTAGAGGTTGTCATCCCTTTAGGGGATGTACTTAACTTAACACAAGTCACATAGTAAAGACATTAGGGGTAGAAATTGATGGTAAGATCTTGGGCATAAACTTACACGTCTTGAACATGCGTGAGTTCGACATAATCTTGGGAATGGACTGTGTTTTAAAGAACCATGCAACGATAATATGCTTTGATAGGGAAGTAATTTTTAGATGGTCTGGAGGAGTAGAACTTCGACTTTTAGTGAACAAAACAAAACCCCTACCCAAAGTCATTTCTGCCTTAAAAGCCCGAAAACTTTAAAGTCAGAGGGATGCATAGGGTTCTTGATGTCAGTGCTGGCCAAAGAAGATAAAACGCTGAAAATCGGAGATGTCAAAGTAGTACAGGAATTTTCGAAAATCTTTCCCGAAGACTTGCCTGGAATGCCTCCAGAACAGGAAGTAGAGTTTACAATTGCTTTGACTCTTGATTCTGCTCTTATTTCTAAAGCTTCCTACATAATGACACTAAATGAATTGCAGGAATTGAAAACATGAATTGAGAAATTATTGGGAAAGGGCTTTATAAGACCCAGTGCGTCGCCTTGGGGGACTCTAGTGTTATTCGTTAAGAAAAAATAACGAATCTATGAATCGACTACCAAGAATTGAATTGGATCACTATTTACGTATCCACTTCTTAGAATTGAGGATCTGTTTGATCAATTACAGTGTGTGACAATATTCTCAAAGATCGATTTGAGGTCGAAACATCATCAGTTGAGGATAAAAGCTAGTGATATCTCGAAGACGGCCTTTAGAACTCAGTATGGTCATTACGAGTTCTTAGT
>CADEPE010034960.1:0-14538 GCA_902829205.1 Fraxinus paxiana | reverse complement strand
TGGAAAGAAGCCACAAAACGAGAAAAATGAAGTTGAAGTTAAAAGTTCAGGAAATGATGCTAAGTATCATCCATGTCCACATTACAAAAGAAAATGCCATTTACCAAAGTCATGTTGGTTCAGGCCTAGAGTCCAGTGCGGGTTTTGCAAACAGTTTTGACATGTGGAGAAGGTGTACAAAAATTAAAAGGAGAAGAAGAAGCTTCAACAAGCAAAAGTAGCAGAAGATCAGGCTGAAGAACATCTGTTTTCAGCCTTAAATTATACAATCTGCAGCAAAGTTCAGACTTGGCTACTTGACAGTGTTTGCACCCACCATATGACTTCAAATTCAAATATTTTGTGGAGATGAATGATGGCTACAGATCAAAAGTTAAAGTAGGAAATGGGTAGTATGTAGAGTTGAAAGGCATTGGCAATGTTTCAGTTAAGACACCAATAGGTGCTAAGCTCATTTCTGATGTTTTGCATGTCCCAAATATTGACCAAAATCTAATAAGTGTTGGCTAATTAATTAAGAAGAACTATACCTTAATATTTAAGGATAGTAGTTGTAAAATTTTGGATCAAAATAACCTGAAGCAAATGACAGTGGAGATGAGGCATAGAAGTTTCCCATTGAAATGGAAAAACATGAATTCACATGCCTTACTAGCACTGTGGTTGAATCAAAACTATGGCATAAACATTTTGGGCATGCAAATTATACTTTACTCAAACGTTCAAATGAACTAGAGTTAGTTAAGAATATGCCAAGAGTATGTGATACTGCCTGTGTTTGTGACATCTTCCATAAGGGAAAACAAACCAGTCTTCCTTTTCCAAAAAAAAAAAACAGTCAAGGAAAGCTCAAAACAGACTTCAGTCGGTTCATTCTGATGTCTGTGGGCCTAAGAGGACTTCAGCTCTGAATGGTGGCAAATACTTTGTTCTCTTTATTGATGATTTAACTAGAATGTGCTGAGTTTATTTCCTTAAGATGAAGTCTGAGGTACTGTAGTATTTCTGAAGTTTAAGAATCTTGTGGAGAATGAAAGTGATTGCAAGATAAAGGCCATAAGGACTGATAATGGGACTGAATATACCAGTAATCAGCTTGAAAATTTTTGTAAGAAGTAGGGATTAAACACCAGCTAACAATCCCTTACTGACCTTAGCAAAATGGGGTCTGTGAAAGAAAGAATAGGACAACAATGGAAATGGCAAGGTGTTTAATGTTGGAAAAGAATGTGCCAAAGGTTTTTTGGCTGAGGCAGTGAGTACTTCAATTTACCTACTCAACAGACTACCTACTAAAGCTTGGTCAAGTTAACTCCCTATGAAGCTTGGTATGGAGTTAAGCCAAAAGTTTTACATCTGAAAGTGTTTGGAAGTGTGTGTTATATACATATACCTGATGTGAAGAGAGACAAGTTAGAAAGCTGAAGCATGAGTTTTAGTTGGTTATTGTGAAAATGCTAAGGGTTATAAAGTTTATAATCCTCAAACCAACAAGGTTGTTTCCAGTAGAGATGTTAAAGTTGATGAAAGTTCTTCATGGAACTCGGAGTCAAATTCTATGAATAAACATGAGACTCCAAGACTGATTTCACAAACTGAAGATGCTGATAATGATGATGCAGAAGTTGAGGATGAAGCTAAACCTGAGGGTAAATCAGATTTAGAAAATGAAGTGATAAGAACCAGATCACTTCAGGACATTTATGCCACCTGCAATGCAGCAATTCTGGAGCCTGCAACCTCAATGAAGCAACTCATTCCCAAGATTGGATAGAAGCAATGAAAGAGGAGTTTAAGGAAATTGAAAAGAAGCACTTGGATACTTGTTGACAGACTAAGAAACAAAATTGTTATTGGTTTTTAATGGGTTTTTAGGACAAAACTTAATGCTGATGGTTCAATCAATAAGTTTAAAGCTAGGCTAGTTGTAAAAGGCTATGCCCAATAATATGGAATTGATTTTACTGACACATTTGCTCATGTTGCAAGACTTGAAACAATAAGGTTGTTATTTGCAATGGCTGCTCAATCAGAATGGAGCTGGATGTTAAATCTGTCTTCCTGAATGGGCATCTAAATGAAGAGATTTTCATTGAACAACCTGAAGGCTTCATCAAAGAAGGAGAAGAGGATAAGGTGTATCTATTAAGGAAAGCCTTATATGGCTCGAAGCAAGCACAAAGGAGTTGGTATAGCATAATAGACAATCATTTATGCAGCCTTGTTTTCAGTAAAGTGTTAATGAACAAACTCTCTTTATCAAACCAGTGGAGGAGGATTTGCTTATCATTTCATTGTATGTAGATGACCTTCTTATCACATGAAGCAATGCTGCCTTAATTGAAGAGGTAAATGATGAATTGAAGAAGGATTTTGAGATGACATACTTGGGAGAAATGAAATACTTTCTTGGGATGGAAATAGATCAAACAAATGATGGTGTTTTTGTTTGCCAAAAGAGGTATGCTAAAGAAGTTCAATATGGAGAATTCCAAATCAGATAACACTCCGTTAGTTCAGAATTCAAAGTTGATGAAAGATGATGGTGCAAAGAAAACAAATGAGAAGATCTACATGAGCTTGGTTGGATATTTTCTCTACTTAACAGCCACAAGATCAGATATTATGCTTGTTGTTAACCTACTGTCTAGATTCAGGCAAGAGCCAAGTGAGATTCACTTCCAAGCAGTAAAGAAGGGTACTGAGGTACATCAGAGGAACATAGGACTTTGGAATAAGTTTTGGGAAGTTAAAAACTCTGGTTTTAATAGGTTTTACTGATAGTGATTAGGCCGGTTCTATTGATAACATGAAGAGTACTTCACGCTATGCTTTCTATGCTGGTTCAAGCATTGTTTGCTGGAATTAAATCAAATAAAAAATGGTAGCACAATCCACTGCTGAAGCAGAGTATATAGCAGCAACAGAGGCAACCAATCAATAAATATGGTTAAGGAAAATTCTGAAAGATCTAAGGCACCAACAAACTGAAGCAACTACCATTCTTTGTAACAATCAATCTACTGTAACAATTGTGAAAAATCCAGTGTTCCATGGAAGACAAAACATATAAACTTCAAGTATCATTTCATAAGGGAAGCACAAGAAAGGAAAGAAGTGGAATTGAAGCATTGTAGTTCATAAGAGCAGGTTGCTGATATCTTCACTAAAGCATTGATTAAGGAGATGTTTGAAACACTAAGAGGGTGTCTTGGTGTTTCCAACAAAAATGTCGAGGATGAGTGATGAACCGTGTGACATGTAACACTTTTGTTGTCAACCAAAATGTTTTAGTTATCATTTGTTTCACATATATTTTGTAACTTATATTAGCTTAAGTTATGTATTATAATTCAAGCACGTTAGGTGTTGCAACTGTCCATTGTCCAGCCAAGTATGGAAGAGTGGAGTTAGGTAGAATAGTTGTTAGAAACCATTTTGAATTTTACCAAATGTATGGCTATATGTATCAGCCGTGTTCTACCATCTTTAATATATAATTTTTGAACACTTTCCCTCCTCTTTGTCTTGTATATTCCATCAAAAGTACCGTAAAATATGTTTTATCATGAGATGGACAATTTCCGCAGACGATGCCTTTTAAACAACAATGTAATGACCCGACAATTAGCATGACCCCTACCCTTTTCCTTCGCAATCATAACAACAAAACTATGTGTGGTCTTGTGGACAACATAGGAGCCATTGAATAAATTTTATTTGCATAATCTTACTTATTTTTATATGGCCTTAATTAAGGCAGTATATTCACTTGGTTTTGAAGTTTACCATGTTACATTTTGTCAAAGCATGTGTACCTTCCTTCTCGTCTATACCTTGTTTACTACATGTACAGTACATTCTCGAGCAGGGTGTTACACACTTGATAAAAACCACATTCTTTTTTACACTTTTTCTTGATCATAGTTGCAACTCAACTCTACTTCTTAGAGGTGGAGACAAATTTTGATTTTACTTCTTAGAGATAAGGTTGGAAAATGATAGAGGTGGAAGCAAATTTGAATTTTACTTCCTTCAAGGATAATTTGTAATTATCAATTTGTTTTTTACTACTAAAAGGAAAATGCAAACAACTAAATCTACCAAGTTAAGCAAGGAAAGAAAGTTTATTGGTTAATCAAGTTTATGTTTGATTTTTCAACTTCTAAAGGAGAAATTCAAGTTGTATTTGTCAAATGATAAACTCCTTACAAAAAACTATAAATAGGCCTTAGGATATGTTCATCATATATGTATGTTCAACGAGTGAGTGCTAAAAACAACTAAGCACCAAGTAAGGATTTGAGAAAGGTATGATTTGTTATTGAGAGAAATATAGAGTTTGAGATACTTTGTAACTCAAATTTGAAACTCATCTTGTAATCCTCTGTTCCTATTTTATAGTAAAGCCGCATTATTTCTCAAGTAAAATCTTTGTCCAAGTTTTACTATTTTATATTATCCTGGACAATCATCCCCAACAATTGGTATCAAAGTACCAAGTTATAGCAAAATTGGTGGAGCTTGTGAACCTATCAATTGTAGTTGCGTTCAACAGTAGCTGAGTTACAACAAATCAACGATGTCAGAAGACAAAAAAGTTAAGATCGAGAAATTCAATGGATCGAACTTCGGATTGTGGAAGATGCAGATATAAGATTATCTATACTAGAAAGATCTTTCTCTTTCTCTTAAAGGAGCATCAAAGAAGGTGTTGGATATGAAAAATTAATAGTGGGAGTTACTCGACCGTAAAGCCTTGGCTACGATAAGGCTAACTATTGATGCATATGTTGCTTTTAATATCATAAATAAAAAGACAACCAAAAGTTTGGTGGCGGCTTTATCAGGAATGTCTTAAAAGCCCTCTGTAACAAATAAAGTCCATCTTATCAAGAAGATGTTCAACTTGAAGATGTCCGAGGAAGGAGTTCGTAATAGATCATATCAATGATTTTAATGTACTTATAAGTCAGTTGGAATTGGTTGATATCTCATTTGACGATGAGTTCAAAGCATTGACACTTTTATCAAGTTTTCCAAAGAGATGAATCCCTGGTTGTGGCATCAAGCAATTCCACGGGTTAGCCAAAGTTGAAACTAGCTCATGTTTTAGGTTTAGTTCTTAGCGAAGATACTCACAGAAAAGATGGTAGAGAAATCTTGGGTTCGACGTTGGCAACTGATAAAAGAGGTAGAAAGCTAATTAGAGGCGGCAACCATAGACAAAACACAAGTCGGTCAAGTAATGGCCGTTTACTATCTCGACCAAAGTTCAAAGGCAAGTGCTAGAACCGTGGGAAATCTGGTCACACAAAGCAAGATTGCAGAGTACCAAAGAAACAAGAAAACAGCCAAAGAGACAAAAACTTTGTTAATGTTTCAGGTTTTTAAAATTCTGATACATTGTTGTTATCTATGTATGCTTATGGAAAATCATGTGTAATTGACTCGGGTGCGTCGTTTCATGCTATTTCTCGTAAGGAAATACTCCAAAACTATGTACCAGGCAACCTCGGCAAGGTGTTTCTTGGAAATGATGAGATTTGCAACATAGTTGGCAAATCAACCTAATGGAACAATCCTAAGAATCAAGGACGTCGACATGTGCATGTTTGCAAAAGAATCTAATTTCAGTGGGTCAACTTATAGACTCCAGTATTGCAACCACGTTTGTTGGTGACACCTGGAAATCAAAAAGAGCTATGGCGGTAGCTCGTGGCAAAAAGGAAGGTACTTTATATGTTACTTATGGTACTCATAGTTCCATTGCCATCACATTATCAGAAGTCAAGGCAAGCACATGGCATCTAGACTTGGACATATAAACGAGAAAGGGATGAATGTTCTGATGTCAAAAGGAAACTACCAGGTCTGAAGTCCCTAGACTTGAATTTCTGTGAAGATTGCATCTTTGGAAAGCAAAAGAGAGTTAGTTTCACAAAATTTCAAAGAACACAGAAGTCGGAATGATTGTAGTTGGTGCATACAGATGTATGAGGACCATCTCAAATAGCATCTCTTGGTGGCTCTGGCTACTTTGTTACTTTTATTGATGATGCTACTAGGAAGCTATGGGTTTACTTTATCAAAAAAATAAAAGAAAAATCATTTATTTGAAATCGTCAAAAAGTGGAAAGTCCTAGTTGAGAATGAGACGAGTCCGAAGTCAGAATGTCTCAAGTCAAACAATGAATGAAAGTACGTAGATGGTCGAATGAAGAAATATCATGAAGAAAACAGAATTCGACAAGTACTGACAATTCCAGGAAAATCACAACAGACTAGTATTGCATAACACATAAACAGAACAATCCTGGAACGTGCTAGAAGTATGAGGATTAATCGTGGTTTTACCAAAGCAATTTTGGGCAGATGCAGTAAGCACAGTTGCTTACCTGATCAATAGAGGTTCTTCAGTTTCCTTGAATTGCGGAATCCTAGAGGCGTGGACCGGAGAAGAGGTGAAATTCTTGCATTTAAGAATGTTTGGTTGCATCTCTTATGTTCACATTGAGCCTGAGAATAGGAATAAGATTTATCCTAAGTCTCGTAAATGCATCTTTATTGGTTATGGTATCGGTAATTATGGTTATCGATTTTGGGATTATGAAATTCGAAAAATAATTAGGATCATGTATGTGTTCAATGAGTTTGTCATGTACAAGGATAGACTTGATGAAAAGACTAAGGAACCTGAGACAGTGGAGTTCGAGGAAATCTCTAGTGGAGATGTGTTAAAACCCCAAGATACGAATATCCAGTTAACACCACCTACTGAGATGCCAACCCCAGTTCTTGTGATGAGGACTACAAGAACTTTTAGGTCGGTAGTTCGCTATTCGCCTTCCTTGCATTATTTATTGCTAACTGGCAATGGTGAACTTGAGTGTTGTGAGGAAGCATTACGGTTTGGGATGAGGGAAAAGTGGGAGTTGGCAATGAATGATGACATGGAATCTCTCTTGACGAATCAGACGTGGGAACTAGTTCGATTGCTCGAAAGAAGAACCCGACGGCACATTTAGACAAAGCAGCTGGTTTGTCTAGATAGACAAGTTCACCACCTATTAAAAGTAAAAGACGAACTGAAGGTTTGTCATATTTCAGTTCGTCATAGACAATTTTAGCACTCGAAACCTTTTAAAGGACAATGTAACGACCCCACAACTAGAATGACACTTCACTTTTTACTTCATTCATAACAACAAAACAAGGAATGGACAACATAGGAGCCACTGAATTAAGTTCTACTTACATAAGCTAACTTTATTTTCATAACTTTTTTACGTAACTTTGGCTAAGACTCAAGGCAGTATATTCACTTCGTTTTGAACACCACGTTAAATATTGTCTGAGCAATTGTACATTCGCTTTGGATCTATCAACTTTACATCAGACACAGCATGTCCCACGAACATGAAATTGCTAACAAGGAACTCTTATGTGTCTATTCACTTTCCACTGCCCAAAATGTGTGATTTATTCTCGTTTATCCTCCTCGAGATCTTCTCTTAGTCCAGTTACTGCATCAGTTGATGAAGAACCCCTTTTTTCTTTCCTTTCAAGCTTGGCACCAATGTCAGGAACAACTTTTACTCCCGTTGCAAGTGTAATAGCCTCTTCATCGATGTCATCGACGGTCTCCCCACAATATGCATATCTACAAGCCATACATCAAGCTCAAACTTTAAGAGGATCAATGAAATTTATCAAAAAAAAGAAGCAGAATAATCAATAGAATTAAAAAGATGTTGCCCGTCCTCACATCTGGAAGGGAATCAAGAACTGTATGCATTCATGATTCACAAAGAGAACTAACTTCAAGATCAAATTTTATCAGGTTTCATAATGATTTGGGAATAATTTCTAAAGAATGTAGTATTAGGTTAAACATTTGGTTTCAACTTTCATATATAAGAACATTAGGCAAGTGGTGCTGAAGCCTAAATATTAAAGGCAAGGGTAAATCTGACATTCCATATTCTAAGCTAACTGTTCAGGAGGGAAATGAAGCAGCTAGATCAAACCAACTACCTTGTTGGGTTGCGTGAAGGAGCCCAAAGGACACATATCACTACCAACAGAGAAAAGGCAAGCACAGTCCAAAAAGATTCAATTATCCAGGCAATTTGCCACAGCTCACTTAGAGGGTCACTTGCTTTGAAGTAAAGCTGCTCCAACAGAAACACAAGATTAAATCACAACTTTTAAGAGTTCTATAAAATAAAAAAACAAAATCTCGTATAATATAACCATTATTGATAGTTTATCTATATCTATGAAACTAACTTGGCAGTAAAAATGTGACAGAGAATGAAATAAAAGTAAATTAAGGTACTCATGGCCTGCTCCTCCCTAGGTCTATTTACTAAAATTCCAGTATAAAATAATAAAGGGTCCATTGCATCAAATTGTAGTCCCCCATTGGTTTTCATTCATTGAGATCGCGGATTTGTAAGAAAATACAATAATAACTAGTTGGAAAGATGAGATGTAGTACCTCAAAACCAACCCAAGCAATAGAGAGTAGCACAAAAATTGCAAGGGAATTTGTAAATTTTCGATAAAGATCCAGTTTCACCATGCTTTTCCGCATCTGCAATTAATTCAGAATGTAACCATCTATTGCCGATAGATTAGCAATCAAATAAGTAAAATGAATGAAAATGCATGGACCATCTTTTTTAAAGATTAGGAAAAAAACATTATATATCCAGTTTATAGAAAGCTTGTATTGAAATGTGTCCCTATTTTATTTTTGTACATGTATGCACAGCACTTGGTGATCAACTAACTATTTACATCAGTTCAAACTAGCAACAATTATCCAGATATGATAAATTTGAATAAGAAGATCCATTGATATATTTCATCCTCCTTCCGCTTTCTATTTTTTTCATTTTTTTGGAGAAACTTACATTTCACCAATTATCCTCGGAAAAGTATAGCAAAGATCCACACAACCATAAGAAGGCGCATATGTGAGAATTTTCCAATTGTTACACTTTATAAATGTAATTCACACACGTATACATCTACATACCCATGAACCCAGAAGCACGAATGAACATTGAGAAACTTAAACACGCTATTAGACAACTAGAGGACTGTATAATGTATTGACTTCAATGAATTATGTTCGAGCTACTAATTCTACCTGAAAGAGTGTTAGACAAGAACATTTCATGAGTATGCTTTGGGTAAAATATGTCCCTTACTTGTTTTCATGTTAAATATTCACAAAGGCTTGGAGCTCTACTGACTATTCAAATTCAATTCCAAAAATACTAGCATTAAGGATAAAGGGGAAACCCATTTTATGTTTGCTTATCATCATATCATGTGATCAGAAATAAAGATACACCAAACACTCGTGTGATAACACAGACAAAAATTTGAAACTTCTGTACATATCCAATAGACAAATAGGGTACATATCTGGACATATAGCTAAGCCTCTGCACAAGATACCCAGAGAAGCTAGTGCACACTAAGGGAATGCAACCAACGAATCAGATAGATTTAGAAGGCACTTGTATAAGATTTATGGACTGATAAATTAAGTTCTTTCTTTCAATAAATTAATGCAATTTAGGCGGAATCAATTTCAAAGAATGCATGCTAAGAGTTTACTATGAGAATATCAGGTGGACTTCCTGCCATTGAATCACAAGTTTTAGACATGTTGGCCTTGGAAGTAATAGTTATTATGACATCTTACCAAATCAGAATCTTGAGTAATAACAAATACAATATTTTTGAGATTGAAAGAGTCATCTGATTAACAATCAACAGAAATATAATTTCAAAAATGAGAAAACTACCTGAAGTTTTTCTAGTGTATGGGATAAAGAGGAGAATATCCACAAAATAAACCAGGTATCCAAGAAAGCAACAGGCAGCACCAAATATAACTTTGCTTTCCCAGAAAAGTCATTTATGTTGCCCAAATGTTCAACAAGTTCAAGAGCCTCTGTAGCAATGAAGTATACAGTGCCCAGAAGTAATTTTGGTGTTAAATTACCAATGGTAGGTCTCACAACACCATATCCCATCGAAACAACCAGAAGCAGCAAGCGAGAAAATGTCTTCTTTACAGAAGTAACACTCACAGCCCACAGTGTAATTGCCATTGGTCTACTTCCAGTTGCATTAAAATTTGCATATTCAAAATACCAGAGAGCCATTTCAGACATGCCAAGAGCAATTACAGCTGTTATATAATAATGCAACTGTATGATATCCTTCCAGAACTTGACAAATCTTGAGAACCACAATACGCCAAGCAAAAGATAAGCTAAAGATGCAATTCCATAGAAAGTCATCAAAGGAACCATCTTCCCAGGTAAATAGCCTCCCGGGTTTCTCCACACAGTTTGTCCTTTGATTCTTGTGGCATTAAGTTGAGGATCACAAAACATAAAGTAAAGATAGTACATTCCTGTACTATTTATTTCAATAGATTGAGCGACCATTTTAGTTTCTAGATTTTTTCCTTCAAAAAAAGTCTGGATGCGCCTAGGCCACACCAAGTTGTCAGGATTTGACTGAAGAATGATCTCTCCCACCGAACAGAGCTTATCCTGAGCAAGCTTCGGTGTGCAACATATTGCATTAGATTTTGTATATGCATCTCCAATCCTTTCTCTATCTTTCACCTCGAGAACAATAGCTTCAATTAACCCGGTCCTACTTTGCATTTCATTATGATTATCAGCTGACTCTTTTGTCCTCATAAAGGCAACATTTTCGAACCTGCCATACAGAAGATGATGTTATTGTCAACTTCCTTTCAACTTTCATAATTTTCATCCAGTTTTTACAGATTTATCAATATTCAAAAATGATCCACCAGGATGAGGAGGTCAGGGTCTACTAGTAGTGAACCATTATCAGAAACTGGGCCTGATTGGAAATAAAAACCGTAGCAGTCACATTCATATTGAACCATTTTCAAAACCCAAATTCCTCTTCCCAACTGGAGCTTTGGTCCAGTACAATGAGCCTAATCAATACAAAGATAACAAGAAAATGCTTAGTCCCAAATAAATTAAGCCGGTTACATGAATTCTTTGTCACTGCATTTGATCTGGCGATATATCTATTGAAAAGTAAATGAAATGAAATTGTTTGCTACTGTGGTCATGTTAATTTTTATCAAACTCTCCCTCTTTAAAGTGATATAAAAATCGCATCCCTGATGAGAGCTTCTTCAAGTCTAATCAAGACATACCCCAAACAGTTAAGCCTTCTTTCCTTTATCTCTTCTGATAGACCATACAACTACCTATATTTGCACCCTAATTTGGTGGTGGTAATTCTCTCCTCTAACGTCAAGATGCTTAGTACCACGAAGTATAGTTGTTGCATAGAACTTGTCTTTTCTCTTCTGACCATGACGAAGCTTTATAGTACTGTCCTAACGCTCTAATTTTGCCACATACATCGTCTTTCTTTTCTCCTTTCTTATTTATAATCAAACATAAATTCTTAAAATAATAATTTTTAAGACAGCACGATGATCTATTGTGACTCCACTATCATCATTATTCTTAATATGACTAAAAGGTGTATTCAGTCTTCGTTCGACTATGTAGGAACTTTAAATTCTGAAGTCCCTGCCAAAAGGACTTACTATGCTCTATTGTGACTCCATTAGCATCATTATTCTTACTATGACGAAAAGGTGTATTCATTCTTCGTTCGACTATGTAGAACCTTTAAATTCTAAAGTCGTTGCCAAACTAATAAAAACATTATCCAAATTGTTGTTAGTATGTTATGAACATCATGCATAGAGCCATGAAAAAGCTGACCAAAAAAAATAAAAATTAATAGAATAATCAATAAATTTTCCAAACAGAGTACCCTCAACGTGTAGTTTTGACTTATGAATGTTATTAATGCATGTGCCAGATATTTATTTTGTGAAACTTGAAGGAGTAAAATTAATTACAACTAGCTTAGTTTCGTACATATTTACTATCGAAATCATAAAGAAAACCAGAGAAAAGAAATGAAGGAAAACAACTTTTTCCACGAATGACTATTGCCTGCTCTATTTCTTTTTTTTCACTAAACTAAACAAAGAGTAAGGTTTTATTGGTTCAGTTAAGGAAAAAAAAAAAATTGGACAAGTTTTTGATTCATGCCAATCAGTTCTTGATTTTCTTGTTTGGGAATAGGCATTCGCCGAAAAGTTCAAACTGCTTCCTGAAGAATTTGAGGTTAATGTACCAAACATCAAATTTTCTAAAATTAAATTCATCGCCTTGTGAGAAGGTACTTTCTTTTACCATTACTATTCTTAATTCACTACATTACATATTTCCTCCAATTATGGAAAACTAGGTCTCCTAAGCTATCTTAGGCGGCAAAGTCACAGAAACATGGAAACTAATTAATTTTGAGACCAATTAAGGTAGCAATTACATAATTTGCCTAAAAATATCAAATAGTTTGAAACTTTTAGTTTGGCCATCAACAAATAGGACAAACCCAGCTCTGCTAAATGGTATAAATACAAAATTTCTTCCAAAAAATCAAAACATTCATAACCCCTTCGGCCTTTCCCACCTCAATGAAAATAAACCACACCAACCAAATAATTGCTTTCATCCAATCAACTGATATGCCCTACTATTATTCAAAACATAAACCCTAAGAATTATAAATGAACGTCGAAGGTTTTTCCTTTTTTGCCTTGAGTACAAGAAAATACCTAATAAAGGACTTCCCCTTATCGAATTTTTGAGAAGAAGCGTAGAGGCCCTCACTTCCACCGTGGAAGAAGAAGGAGTTGGACTGAGGAGTGAAGCGTTCATTGTTGTACTCGTGAATTGAGGCTGATGCGAATCCGATTGAGCTGCAGATAAAAAAAGTCGATCCCAGTATGAAGATTATTGAAAATCTTACGCTTCCATAGCTAATTGTATGCTTCATTTTTTCAGCAATTTTGCTTTAAGCTGTGGGGAAGGTGATGAGCAGCATGAACCTTCTTCTATACTAGTTCTAGTTTTTCTAGTAGAAGTGAGAAATGTTATTTCTTACGGTTAAACGTTGTCGTTTAGTCTTAAGCTGGGAGCCTTAATTATCTGTTTTTTTTTTGTTTTTGTTTTTTGTTTTTTTGGCCTTTTTGCATTAACTAGTCGGACAACATGCGTTCCACATTAATTGCTTAATGTTAAAAATAATTGTATATAATTTTAGAAAAATTCATTTGTAAATAACAATATCGCAGGAAAATGTCTAATCTGCTACAAGAAGCACAGAACAAAAAAAAAAAATTACATCTCAATTTCTTAGTGTGTTTGAGCCATATTATATTGGAAAAATGTATTCTAGAATAGTATCTTGATGGAGAATGTGTGGTTGAAAAAGAATGAAAACTTATTGATGTGATGAAAAATATTATTTTATTGAAGAATGTGTAGTTAAAAATGAGTAAAAGAATGAAAATGAAAATTTTAATTTGTACCAAACATGGGCTTATAAAACGTTAAAACAAATTACAAGTTTAGCTTTTTATTAATGGTCAGCAAGTATCAAGTATTGATCTCATGTTTCACTATTTTCAATACGCTATCCTTTTAACATAACTATAGATGTAATTTCGTTACTCACTCACCTTTTGAAGCACAAATTAGGTAGACGACAATATTCACAGATCTCCTATAAAAAAAACAGTACCGCATACAAAGCAGGCAAAAAGTTGAGGAGGACTAAGAAATGTGTACATAAACGCTTAGTTTGCTTAAGGTTAAAAAAAATTATATAGATATAAATAATCGTGACATATCATACAACTGCGTGACCATTAAGCACTAAATTACATATTGAAGCCATTGTGTCTCTGATCCAACAACTTGAATGTTGGTGCATCATATATAAATCTAAAACAAAAAAGCAACATTTTATATTGTCCATCTATAAGCAAGAATAATAACATCAAGTTATACAATTTGGTAGGGCAAGCCAACCAAATTGAGTAGTATATTAAGCTTTGGTTTGACAAAGAACACTTGCACCTTTTCAAATCCAAACTCCATCAATTCAACTACTTTCAAATAATTCTCAACTTCAATTGACTCATAAGCTAAAGCATGTTCACAAAAATCATTACCAACGCTGCTTTTTCAACCATCTTTCTGTGGTTGTTTACATATAACTTCCTCCGTCCCTACAACCAACAAAAAAAAATCGAAAACTACAATTATAATCAACGAAATAAATAAAAGATATTATCACATATAAATCTGATATCTCATTATTAAACTGAAATAATATACCGAGTGTGTACCATTATCATTACAACACCATTTGAGATATAATTTATACCTCCATATCAATTGCTCAATTACTAAAAAGCATTATGGAATTGAAAATGTCGTAAATATATTTCGTTGTATGCAAGTATATATAGCCAAATTCAAACTATCATTAGTATACTTACTTTACTTTGAGTCTTTGTCATGTCAATTTTTTATTTTTATTTCTCAAACAAATATACTTACAAGTATATGTGATAAATACATT
>CADEPE010034919.1:0-10514 GCA_902829205.1 Fraxinus paxiana | reverse complement strand
TTGAGCGATTAACTTTGTGAAAATCTTTGGATCTTCAAGAAGTTTTTTATTTCAACACTTTGAGCTACACTCATTCCCATTTATTCAAGTATTTGTCTCTTCTCTTCTTGTTATTAACCTTGATTCTATCATTCGATAAGAAGAGAAGATTTCACTTGTAAATTCATTTTGAATTGTGGGTCGTGTTGAAGTCCCGAAAAGATCAACATTGTAAAAGGATCGGTGCTCCTTGGTTGTAAGTCACCAGAAGCGTTGTAAAGGGTTGGATTGCACCACAAGTCAATCAACATAGTGAAAAAGGCATTGCTCGTGACAGAGAGCTTGGTAATAGGGGACGTAAATCATTACGTTGGATCGAACTTCCATATTATATCGTTTGCACTCTTTAACCCTTTTTACCTAACGTCTTACTTTGTGCAAGCTTATATCATTTCATCTACATGCTTATTTGCGTTTAGTTTATTTCTTTTTCATTTGTGCGATCATTAGATTAAAATCTTGAGTAGTTAACGAAAAAAAATTAAATATCAATTCACCCCCCTCTTGGTTAGTCAATCTTGAGCTTTCAAATAAATGATATAAACAAATTACATACAAGGAGTGAAGCAGGCTAACACTTTAATGAATAGCAATGAATGACACTTAATTGTTAGATAAAAAAAACAATGATAAGTCAGATGATTTTCAAAAGTTGATTTAATCAAAAGTTTTTCAAAGTAAATAATTTGATAAAGATAAATAAGATGTAAGATGAATGTAATTTTACTCAAGAATATCTCAATGAAATGCTCTTAAAAGTGTTGTCATGAATGTAAAGTGAAATGGGATTTATGGAGTTCAAAATGCCAAAAATTCTGGGTAACTAGACAAGTAATCCGGACGTCCGCAATTTGAACCGAACAACCAAGGTAGCCATTGTGGGTTAGAATTCCTAACGCTTAAAAAAAGTAACTGTTAGACAAATCGGACATCCTTATCGATAGAATTTCTTTAATTTTTCTTTCTTGATTGTTTTGAATAATGTAGGCTTTTGAAGGGCTTTTTCACTTTATTTTTCAAGGTAAGTGATATTGTATTGGGTTTGAATATCAAATTAAAATACTCACCTTCTGAAGACTAATTTTTATGCAAGTGTTTTTATAAAATAATTTTCTCGTGAATAAAAATTTATTCGTTGTACTTCTAATAATTCATTGCCAAATATTGAAGCGTTGTACATTTACACATGAATGCAAAACATCTTGATCTAATATCTTCGATGTTTGACTATTGAAGTTCTTTGACTCGAGTGAATTGTCGTGAATGCTTGGCTTCCATCTCGATTTTTATTGATCGTCCGATGCGAATTTTTCGGTTGTAATCTTTTCGTCCACAATTGATCAACTTTGCAACAATAGCTATTAAAATTTAATTCAATTGATAGAAACGAAATTAACTTGTTTGTTATGATCAAAACATGAGGTCAAATACTAACTCCACTTACTTCATCTTCGATATCGAAATCCTTTAGCATCCGCTGTCCCTGATATAGTATAACCCAAATACTACTGAACTTTTTCATGCTAGCAAGAATTGGTAAAATACGAGAACGTGGCTTTTTTTATCTGATAACCAATGGTGGTATGTAAGTACCTGAATGTAAACATCAAATATGTGCCTTCCAAGGCTGGTGGATGTTTTGTCTTCAGTAAACATGATCTCAACAAAGTGAAGGTTTATTGTGTAGTTTCCATTTCCGCGAAAGAACCCATAATAAGATAATGACAGAGGAGAAAGTCGTGCATTCATGTATAGTTGGGGTTTCTTCCCAGAGATGCTGGAGGTGTTCGCCTTGATGTACGAGTCAACATTGTTATCATCATCTAGGAAGTGACCCGTGCTCCTAAATCCCCAGTTGTCTTTGACCAAAATTAGATGCCCCTCGAGAAGCTTTATCTTCATCATATGGAGTTCCTTTATCATCTTTTATTTCTCCACCACCACAGTTTATATGGAGGGAACGATACATTGATACATAATCAATTTATATGATTCTTATTGTTCAAAAAAATACTAAAAAAGAGAGGAAGATGCAGGAACTGGATACAAACTCAGGAGAAATAATCTGTTTTTCTTTGTGCAAAAATATTAAGTATAGACATTCAGAAGCATTGCCACAAAATCCCAAAATCAGGTCTTAGAATACAATGCCTTGGTGTTACTACAGTCAAAGTTCTGAAGAGATGAACAAACACAAAGATAAAGAACCATAATGCATATGTAGTTCTCCAGATAGCTATGCATTATTGTCAGGTTGATTCATCCTAAATCATTTTGCATTTTGCAATTGCTGATAAAAGTTAAGTTGAATATAACGGCAATTTAAACTAAGTGACAAGACTAACAAATCATCTGATGAAGTGACAAAACAAACAATCTATGAACAATAGAAGTGAGGTTTAACTTATTTTGTGGGCAGCTACAGCTTCTTAAGCAAGAAACAATGCCAATGGGAAAACAATGTGATGTTTAAACTAGTTAGTGCCAAATCACATAGGAACATGTTGATTCTAAAACAGAAAGTAATGAATGTTCAAATTTGAGGAGTCTCTTATCTCTGAGAGTTAATGAATAAGAATATCTAAACCAAGTCTAAACAATGGTTTAACAGCAATTTGAATCAATCCCACATGAAGATATTTAAATTTTCTTCTATGGGTTTTAATAGTATTTTTTGAAAATAAATTTATTTGAGATGATTTATTTTTGATAGCAATAGTTTGTTCAAATGTTTTGATAACATAATCTTGAGGAAAATCAAACTTTCCTATTTCATAGATAGAACTCTCATCTACCTTTGGACTTGTCCAATTATGCAATTTTTGTTTTATTTTTGCAATTTGAAATTCATGAGAATTGAATGAATCTATGCAGATGCATGATCTTGATCAATTTCTTTATCATCTTGAAAAGTGTTTGAAAAAATTTCAGTTCTATTACTAGATCATGTCTTCTAAACCAATTTGATTTATAGAAATAATTTGAATAAAATGAAATTACAATGACATGACATTGTAAACACAATGTTTTTGGAATAGATTGAATCGAATCCAACCTACAACGAGACCACCCTACGCTCTCTCTCGACTTCACATGCTGACCAACGCTATTCAATAGGCTCCAGAAAACTAGCTTCTCCCTTGACATTGTACCTAAAACAGTACAATCACTATAACCTCACCATATTTGGCTTATGGCTCTGATACCAAAACGGTCCAAGGTACATGGTAATGGGAGGAAATAGAGCTTGAAAATGAAGCCAGACTCACTTTTGATAAAATATATAATTTATTGAAAAATATCAAAATTGATATTACAATTGAAAATAATACTAAAATTGAAATTATAATTTTTGATTCAGGGAAAATAAGAATTACAAGAAATTTCTAATTTTCTCGAATAAGTTTTTTCTCTCACTAAAAAACTCTTGAGAACTTCTGTCTTGAGCTTGATTTATACTTAAAGTTCTGGACTTGAAATCTTCATTGAATTATTTTTTTAAGAATCTTGAATAGTCTTGAAGCACAATAATATTAGCCAGTTGTCCACATCATCTTCTTTTTTGAAATAATGCTTCAACTTTTATAAAGTATCTTTAATAAAGTTGATTAAAATATAATCTCCTTTATTAAAGTTTTATTTATTAAAATCATTTGGCATTATTTTTTTTTCTTTATCTTGAATGATGATAATGCTGGCAGAAACAACTTTTGAGGTGGAAGACATAATTGAAATAAAGTCTTTCTTGAAGCATGAACTCTGTATTATCTGTATTCATCCAAATAGTTGGGTTCATATAGTCATTTTAAATTCTTTTGAGTATTTTCTTTCCTCAATATCTATCCCAAAGTAATCATCTTCATTACTCTGAGCATAGTCAGTTTCTGAACCTAATCTTGTTTTAGAACTTGATTTTGATTTCTTTGAAATTGATTCTGTCAAAGAAGCAATCTTTTCTAAAATAAGTGTTAGTTCATCTTACGTTTTGCATTGAAAAAACATAGCTAATAATTTTGATTTTTCTGCAAGAAAATCAGCTTGATCTGAATTTCTTGTTCTTTCTTTGAAATTTTTGGGATATCAATATTTTTCGGCTCTTGAATCACTAAACAAACGACTTTTGGGCAACAATTTGCCTCATGAAATTTAGACCACCATTTGACTTTGAGTCTCCGAATTATATGTTTAGTATTAAATTCAAAATTTGGATTTTGAATAGATTGAAGTCCCAGCAAAAGATCCATGAAATTTTGAAGTTATAGACAAACTGAAATAAAACATTTTCTTGAGGTTTTGAAAACATTTTATGTCTTTCACCTCAAAAGTTTCTGCCAGCATTACCATCATTCAAGACAAAGACAAAAACAAATAATGTCAAAGGACTTTAATAAAGAAAACTTTAATAAAGGAGATTCTATTTTAATCAACTTTATTAAAGATACTTTATAAAAGTTGAAGCATTATTTCAAAAAGAAGATGCTGTGAGTAGCTGCTGAATATCATTGTCCTTCAAGACTACTCAAGATTCTTCAAAATAATTCAATGAAGATTTCAAGTCCGGAACTTCAAGTATAAAATATACTCAAGACAGAAGTTCTCAAGAGTTTTTTAGCAGAAGAAAAAACTTTTTCAAGAAAATTAGAAATTCCTTGTATTTTTTATTTTCTCTAAATCAAAATTTATAATTTCAATCTTAATATTATTTTCCAATATAATATCAGAATCAAAAGAAACTCATGTTTAATTTCCCTTTGAGCTTGCAAACAAATTCCCGACACATATTGGTGCAGCATTACTAAAATGTGGAAATTCGAAGAAAATATCCACCATTATTTCAAGATACAGGAACTGATTTTACAGGTGCCGCAGTTGACAATTTGAGTGTATGCTTTCAGGCTCGAGGTAGTTGTAGGATAGATCACTAAATAAAAACCACAAAGTCAGTCAATTATGCTGTCTTGCGTAATTCTCTGTTTCATTTTATGAGATGATACATTGAAGAAGGCAGTTGAATATATAATAACTTGATTTGGCCTTTTCTGATAGGTATTATCTCTGCCTTTACCAAGATAAAATAGAAAGATACAACTCATAGCCCATAAATGAGCTATCACTAAATCAGTGTTGAATTACGTATACGTTACATAAAAATATGGGTTGGCCATCAAGAGAACTTAATATATATTCATGAAATTTACTAAACCAATATTTTATAGTCTAACATTATTGGTAAGAAAAATATAGAAATAGACTTACAAGATTTTCCCTTCTTGCAGCATCCATTGAGGTGATTGACCAGTTAGTGACTTTCCAGTTAGATAACTGGCAAAATAGAGATCATGAATTAGTAAATCTCAGCAGTTTCCTGCAAAACAAGATTACTTGTTTGGCGCCACAGAAATGAGCAGTAAATTCAATGTTGCTAGTCCTAGAATTTCAAGTGGTTACATTTAAATTCACACAAAGACACAAGCAAGAAAGTTCAAATTTAGTAGTTTATGTTGGGAGTACAGAGTTATTATTACCTTCACAGGCTGAAAAGGTTCCACAAAGAAAATCGTAAATTAAATACAAATTTTTTTTGTTTAGACTAATAACAACAAAGCTAAAATGTATTGTCTTTGACAACTTAAATGTTGGAATAACTTCATTTGTTTCAATCTCTCTAACAAAGGAGGTCTAAGCTATTTGTGTAGGGATTGAAAACAAGATTTAAATCAATACATAAGAGTCTAAGACTACTCTCTAACGGCTTCAACTTTTAGATGAGATGGCTAACATGGTAACACTGCGAGGCCAAAGGCCTGGGTTCAAGTCCTACCATCAACCATTTATAAAAAATGGGCATGTGTCACAACTTTGATCAAATAATGAATCTGGTCAACACATGATTGGCAAGTTAAGATAAGATTCAAATCGATATATGTGAAATTTTATAATAACTTTAGCTTTTAGATGAGAATATTAAGAGTATGGTGGCTTAATAGTATCAATTTTCATATATTGCTCATTTATCTAGGCAATTAGACCTTTCGTGTCTGTTTAATGCCTTTCATTTGGACGTTATATGGCATTGAAGCTTGCACGGCAGCCTCAGGCAACAAGTTTTTGGTCAGCATTTCAACTTGATTTAGTGAAGCTACTTTAAGCAACAAGATGGCAATTAATTCTTGCTAATTGAAATCCTTACATATAATCTACGTATGACAGTCCAGAAAAATTGTCAGGGATTGTTCCACTAAGTCGTTAAAACTGAGGTCTCTGCAAGAAAAGCATACATTATAAACTCGCAGAATGAGTATTCTATTCAATTGTTTCATTTTCATATGTCAAAAGACATTAGAGGCTGTAATCAGAGGTCTCAGAAAAATAATCAGAGGCTGCAAAAGGGAAACTAAATCCTTCCTAGATAGCATTACTTGTAAAAGGAAATTCTAAATGATATACAATTGTTTCAAGTTCAAAATTCTTCATCATCCGATAATCTTTACTTTTGAAATTGGATCAGATGTATGATTTTTCAGGTAATGAAACGCCAATATGGAGATTGTACATCTCCCTTTTCTATGGATTTTCAGATGGCTTAAAGTTCCATTACTCCAATCTTTTAAACGAATGGCCTTTGAAACTATCCTCCACATTCATATACAGTACAACCTCAAGCAAGCATGCAGCATGCACTTGGAAATTCTAAAAATTGACATGGAAGCAATTTAAGGAATCAGAATGTTTGAGTATTTTAACTCCATAAGAAGTATACTAACTTCCAGTACAGAAGAATGACTTGAAACGGTTTCCATAATACATCATATTTATGTTCTAGGAAGCGTCTACAAGCTATAATTGGAGGATAAGGGAAGTTTATACTAACAGGATTTTCAAACTACTCATTTTCCCAAAATCCCTTGGTAACTGCCCAACGATATTGAAGCTCCTCAGAATTCAGCAAAATCAGATTCATTAAGTCATTTGCAAGCACGGTTTGTTCTCTGAGAAAATTGCATCGAAAGCATAATACTCAGAGATGCTTGAAGTTGTTATTGGTACTCAGAAGTGGAAAAGTTGATTCATTGCCATTCAAGTCACTGATTCTCATGCATTCATATTTGGATTCACAAGAATAGAGGCAAGCACCAATCAATCAGAGACGTTTTCCCTTTCTCAAAAGAAAATATGATTCATTTCACTTAAATCGGATCATATGAATGATAAAATAAAGTTATAATCTGCACTCACAACTCAGATAACTTGACCATGGATGCAATACCAGAATGGATAGGCCCTCTCAAACCACTACCCAGATTCGCTCTGACGTTTTAAAAGTTTAAGTTCAAGGATTAATGAAATGTTAGAAAATTGAAGAAGAAAATGTAAATGAAAGATCAAACAGAACATGAAATATATATTGTCTCACAATCTTTTAAAACTTGCCCAGCTCTGGATAAAATTGGGTATGGTTCCACTGAAGTTGTTGTCACTTATACGGCTGCATTATGAATACAATTCTAGAGTTAACATAAAGACCAAAACATATCTGTGTTACGAAATACAAAACAAGAACATACGAAAATGGATAAAAAAAAATGAGGAGGAACTCACAAGTCCTTCAGTGAAGTCAACTTTGCTAGAGATTGAAGCAATTCCCCAGTTAAATTGTTTGATATAAAAAAAGATCTACAAACATTAACATTATACAACAATAAATCAATCCTCCTAAATCATCCGAGAAACTACAGAGCGAATTGATTCAAAGGTAATTCTTCAATAAAAGGGTTACAATTTCTCTATGCTTGAAAAATTCCTAAACGGCGGAGGAATATTTCCCGACAATTGATTGTAGACTAGGGTTCTGCAAGAATTTCAAAAATCAAGGAAAATCGTAAAACGACATATACATTGAATCCCGATTTTATTCATATACCGTTGTAAAAGGGGATAAAACACAATGCGTAATCTTGAAATTTACATATTTAAGAGAGTGCTGATGTTGGCAAGTTCGATTCGTAATCACCAGTCACGAGATTTACCAGAAGCGAACTGCAGTGAACCAAAATTATTTAGTATTGATTCCAAAATACACACACACAAAAAGTGAAAGAAAAATTGACCTAGTGGGGCACTTTTGGCATAATTTTAAGTGGCATCCATTCATTTTGAAAGATTGACATTGATTTGTGTAACATGAAAGTAGGTATTTGCCAAAAATGATAATTGATTAAATGAGAAATCGAAATTTAAAGTGATAAATTGATTATGTAGGAAAAGGATAAAGGTCATTAACACTTCATAAATGATTGCACTAAAAAGTGTAATCATATGTGGCATGGAGGCTCTCTTCATTACGCACCACGAGTGCAAATCAAGGATCAAAATTGAGTTTCGGACATTGAACTGGTGTGCGAGCGTGATCTGTATATACACGAATGTCAGATCAAACAGATAGATTGGCCCCTTGGATGGTCCATGTTTTGCTTTTATTTCCAGATTTTCTTTCACTCATGAAACTCATACGATAATGTTTGTGTTGATAAAGAGATTTAACATGGCTTTATGGTTGTGTTAAATGATGTAACACCAGTAACTCTCAACATATTAATTTTCCATTAGAGCATACTGGTACAATCAGTTTTCTCCCATTCCAGACCCACGAAATTCCATATTTTTTTCATTTTCTTGTCTGCTTGAAAATATCTCATGTTCTTGTTCTGTCTGCTCGAGATTTTTCAATTTCATCTAAGTCTTGGTGGTAGTTCTCACAGAAATTCAGGTCGTTGGAGTAAAAACGAAGTGCTCAATTTTTATTGGTTTAACTATTATTGTATCACGGGAGAAACGCTAGTGAGAATCTTTAAGCACCTACGATGAGTGAGCGAAACTATCTTAAGGACACTGTGTAACACACGGGCCCTGGTTTGCAAAATTTTTGTTCTCTTTTAGCTATTGTTTTGCAGTTTTATTTTATATATGTGGTTTTTCTGAAAAAACAAAATATTATCATCGTTGCAGTTTCTTTTAGTTTCAAGAAATTTAAAACAGATTGAAAAGTAAAAACAAACAAATTCATATATTGTTGTTTAGAAACTGATATTCATTTGATTTTTCAGAAATGGCAACCGAATCAACTAATATGGATGTGACCCAAATTGTGGTTACTGAAAATCAGGGTGCGGGCTCTACTTTTGCTCAAGGGTCAAGCTCTGTTGTGACTCAAATTGTGGCTAAATTGTCGAGTCAAACCGTGCCTCCAACAACTGGCCAAATCGCTAGTTCCGGTCAATCATGGTGAAAAATCGAAGTCATTAAATTTCAAGAGGTGACAGTAGAAAATATTAGTTTACATGACCACCTAGAATCTTGCAAGATTCTTGATTGAAACTACTCCAAAACTTAATGAAGGTGAAAAAGATATTCAAACAATCAGCACAGTTGATTCTGGAAGCATTCAGATTTTCTATACCAAAATTATATCATGAATAGCTTGGCAGATTCGCTATACAACGTGTATAGTATGGTAAAAACTGCTAAAGACTTGTGAGAGTCTTTGGATCGAAAATATAAAATTGAGGATGCCAGAGCTAAAAAATTCGTTATTAGCAAATTCTTAGATTATAAAGTTGTGGACTCAAAAACTGTAATCAATCAAATGCAAAAACTCCAATCGATTCTTCATGAGATTCATGTCGAGGGGATGATCTTGAGTGAAACTTTCCAAGTGGCTGCAGTTATTGAAAAGCTACCTCCGATATGAAAAAATCTTAAGAATTATCTTAAGCATAAGAGAAAGGAAATCAATGTCGAAGAACTGATTGATAGATTTTGAATTGAAGAAGACAATAAGAGTTCAGAAAAGAAGTGGTTCAATCCTGGTGTGACTAAAGCCAATATTGTGGAGCATGGTCAAAGCTCTAAGACCTACAAAAACAAGCCTAGGCCATCCGATCACAAGTTTTCGGAGTACAGATTGTTAAAGAAGAAGAAATAAGCAATTGTATTTAACTACATGGCACATGATTTGTCGGAGATATATCTTACAACCCTCATTTCTGAAGTGAATATGGTGTGCTCAAATCCAAAAGAATGGTGGATTGATACAGGGGCTATGAAGAATGTGTTATCTAATAAAGAGTTTATTGTATTCGAAACAATTGAGAATGGAGAGAAGTTTTTCATGAGAAATTCAGCAACTTCTGAAATTAAGGGTCAAGGAAAAGAAGTTCTAAAAATAAATTCGGGAAGGGAGCCGACTCTTAACAATGTGATGTATGTACCGAAAAATATCAAGAACTTAGTGTCTGGGTCGCTTCTGAATAAGCATATTTTTCGTATTGTATTTGAGTCGGGTAGCTATTTTATCAAAAAGTGGAATGTTTGCAAAAAAAAAAAAAAAAATGTTTTCAATGGTATGTTTAAATTAAATGTAATGTTTGTTAAACCAAGAATGAATAAAGCAGACTTTTCTGCTTACTTGCTTGAGC
>CADEPE010034898.1:0-10583 GCA_902829205.1 Fraxinus paxiana | reverse complement strand
TTATTGGAGATAAAGTGATAATGGTTTATCTCTTCCTTCTTTCAAATGGGTAGAACTCTTATCATTATCTTGGTAACTAATTTTAGTTCTCGTGATATCTTCTTTGAGAGAAAATCTGGGAAATTGGTTCAACTCCTTGCCTATAAATTGAAACCTCTCATCATCAATTCTACACACCAAAAATCATTTAGCTTTGTGCCTTTGGAAGAAGAAACCCGGTTCTTTGCTTAGTGCAAAACTGTCCCTGCTTTGTGCAATTTTCTCCTATTCAGTTTTTCCTCTTCGAGCCTTTGTGTGCCTGTGTCCTTTCTCCAAAAGTCTGGTGTTACCTTTGTGGTGTTGTATTTTCTGAGCCTAAGAAAAAAAGGGAATTTCATTGTTCTCATTGTTCTTCAATTTGTGTTTCTTAATTTGATTTCCTTTATTATTGATTAATTCCATAAACTAATTACTTTGATTTGTTCATTGTATGTGGAATTAGTTTCTACAATTGGTATCAGAGCTTGGTGGGGAGTCAAATTTGAAGAAAAATTCGTGAACAATGATGTTGAAGAAGTATAGTGAATTTTTTTCAAAATCTCGGACCTGCGAATCCACTTTCAGGACGAACGGCTGCCTTTTTTTTTTTTTGAGCAAATCAATCTTGAAATTCGTGTGCTCAATTTTTTTTCGAGTTTTAATCGGATTGAATCGCCCGTTGGAACTTAACGGGCTCTGATACCATATTAAGACTTGAGGTTCCATCTTAAAATGTCAACCTTATTAAGAGGAATAACTCAAACTCTTATAAATTGGTCAATATTTTCATCTTTATTCGATGTGGGATTTTTATCCCTTAACATTGATGTGGGTACCGAACTAGAGAGGCATCGACTTTGGCCCCGGGAAGCATCTGCGGACGAGTTACTTTTCCTTCATGAGCTTATTTTCCAAATGTGTAAACCAACTTTTCAATTCTCTTTTTTTATAAAAGAGGTTGAGAAAAACAATTTTAGCCGCTCTTTCGGCTCCATTTTATCAAGAAAATGCATTTTGGAATGGTAAAAAGTTGAAAAATGTGTGGATGAAAAATAAGGAATTTTTTAGAATTTGCGTGTACAATTATTTTATGAGAGAATATGTGGTTAAAAATGAATGTTGAAAAAATGAGTTTTGAAAATAATGAGCTCAAACATGGGCTTAGTGAGTTTATTTGACCCGTTTGACAATCATTATTTTTAAATTTCTATATATTAATTTTTAATTAAACATTCATACAATAAAATATTCTACAAGTAAATTAAAAAAAAATTGACTTGTTAATTACATATTCTCTTAAAAATCACTATTTAAAACTCTATTTTTCTCACGTAATCATGTCAAGCAGGGGCTTGACAGCGTTGTCCCTCTAGCTTCTCGAACCATTTTCCAACAAAATATACTCGAAAAATTAGTTACTGGCTATCGTGTTGGGCTCAAATTGTTTTGAAAATATTGGACTCCTTTTGGGTGCACCAGGCCCATGCTGTAGTGAACCGCATGGGCCGCTCGGAACTCCGAGTAACATGCTATCTATTGGTCCTTCTTTATTGGCCCGCTTATTTTATATTTGAGATTCTTTTAACTTTGTTGTTTCCAAAAATCGACGTGGGATCGGTTCAACAAGAACAATAATGAATTTGTTGTGAAATCTCTATTTTCCACTCTGCTAGAGTGAGATCGACTAGATTAGCTTCTATGAGTTGTATATATGTAAGCGAGAGTTCTCATCTCGACAATCAAACACATTTTTTGGTTCGATTTTCAACCTCTTTACTTTTTTTTGGTATCAATGTTCGAACATATTTTCAAAACATAAATTTCCAAATCAAAAACATATGTATGTAGGAATTAGTAATTACAACGGATCGAATCGATCAGACTGGACTAGACCCTAGTCTTGTGCCTTCATGGGCTCAACTTGGGTCAACGAGCTAGCTACCCAAGCCTATTGCATCCGTATATGACCGTCAAATATTAAATTCTTGGAGGAGTTACACGTAACAAGGACTCTTAACAAGTGGAGATAGATATGGATGAGATATGTGATGCCAAATTTTGGATGGTTGTTAACCACTTCCTCTTATTCTTCAAAGGAGAAGATAATACCAAATTAAATGTCTTTGGTTTTGCAGTAGAAAACGAAACCAAAATTTGGAAGTATATGTGAGAATTTCTTGTATTTCCCACACTTTGATAGACATTAGGGGACAAAGCTGATGAAACTTTTCTTTTGTCTTTGTTAGGACATGTTTTTGGCACTTTGTGATTGAATTGAATACTAAAAGTCTTTAAGCAGCCCACCTTTGATTCTCCCGTCCACCATACGTCATGACAACACATTTTTACCCCCTGTTTGATTGAGCCAAATTACAATTTTCATTTTCATTCGTCTACTCATTTTCAACCACACATTTTTCAATAAAATAATATTTTTCATCACATCAATAACGTTTCATTCTTTTTTAACCACACATTCACCATCAACCTATTATTACAGAATACATTTTTCCAAAATAACGTAGCTCAAACATATTCTTAGACGCAAAGCAATTAAAGAACAAAAATAGTAAGCAACTATTGTATTATGATGTGACATTTTTTATTTTATTTCAACCACCTATATGGCAATATTATGATATTTATAAATTTTATCAACTTCTCAAATATATATATATATATTTTTTATCAAAATTTATTAAAAATGTGATTTTTAACTAAATCAAACATGGGCTAAAAGTGCAAAAGCAATTTCAAGATTATTTTGTTGGAACTCAAAGAGCAATTCGTACAAAAAGTCTAGCAGCCTGTTTGGTATAGATTAAATTCGGATTAAAATTGAAAAATTAGTCGTTATTGTTGACTTTTATTAGACGGGTGGACTCAATAACGGCTATATTTTCAATTTTAATTGTATTTTAATTGTTACCAAATAGGCTCTAGGTTTTGAAAGAAAAAGAAATTAGGTAATTATGTGAGGAATGAAGGGAAAAAAAAAATGAGGGAACTTGATTCAAACACAAATTTGGCTTTGCATTCTATTTTCTTGTTTTCTCTTTAATTATCCCCAAACCTAACAAAGTCAAGAGATTAAAAATGTAATTCCACAAATAATTTTTTATTTTAACATTGTTCTACTCCATTATATACTCAACCGATGAGATCGCGACAACGTTTAAAAATAAATTTGACGTGTTAGATTGGACATCATATAAGTTTAACAAGATTTCTTGAATCTAACACTACTCACCCTCTACCAATCCTCTAGCGAGCATAGTTCATTGGATACGGTGTTCTAGTCAATTTTTAATCTTAACATGAATATTCACATTCTTTCTACCACACCCGAATTTTGTAAAATCTTTTTTAATGATGTTAAGTCATGAATTCAACATATTAAACATCACATAAAAAACATATTTTATATTCGATTCTTCAAAAACGAAGATGATACGTAAATATTGTTTATCACTCTATCCATCGCCGAAATAAACGATGTCCTAACACGAGGTTTGTACTGCTATAATATCAAGTGACAAGGCATTTGCACGTGAAATGATATGAATTACGTGATTCTTTTTTCGTAATCATGTTTATTCCTATCGAGTTCAACTTATTAAATACACGATAAATGCTAATAAAGATAAATTAATATTTTATACTTTAAATTCCTTAGTAAGGGTGTGTTTGAGCCACGTTATTTTAGAAGAATGTATTTCGAAATAGTAGATTGATAGAAAATGTGTGGTTGAAAAAAAAAGGTTATTGATATGATGGAAAATATTATTTTATTGAAAAATATGTGGATGAAAATGAATAGAAGAATGAGAATGAAAATTTTAATGTGTAGTTGGCTAATTCTCCAAATCATTTTTGCCTCGGAGAGAATGACAAAGGTGAATTCCTGTGAGAACACTCGAACAGTCATCAAGAAACATGGTCTTAACTTTATCAGGGAAGAAAAAGTGCGAAGGAGCACTGCTTCACACAAATTCCATATTCCTCGACATGTAAAACGACAACAAATCAGTCACGACAAAAGCTAACCCCTCACGCATTGTCTGAATCAATTCTTTCGAAACTTACAATTCCCGTTTCTCAACCTTGAAATTGCACCTAACCTTTCTTTCTCTAATATATAACTCTTTAGAAAAACCAGAGTGTTTTGAGGAGACGGTGGGATTTTTCTTGGGGCTTTTTGTGGTTTTTCATGAATTGAAAAACCCAGAAAGGATTTAGAAATCTCGACCTGTGTTGGTGAGTTGTTGTCTGTTTTTTTTATTTTTTTACTCTGTTTTATGTTTTGATTAATGTTGCAGTGTATGGATAAAAATTGTTTGGTCTTATGAATTTTGTGTATTTTGTGAATTTTTCCGAGGCATTTAATTAACATATAACGATTTTGTTGTTGTTAATTATAGAATTATTTGTACGAACCGATGTTTCAAGAAGATGGATCATCATCTGTAACCTCGTCACCACACCAAATGTTTCCGATGATGTCCCATTCACCTGGTTTTATGTCACCACATCCATGGCTTAAGGAGCTTAAACCTGAGGAGAGGGGGCTATATTTAATACATTTGTTAGTCACTTGTGCAAATCATGTGGCTACAGGCAGCCTTGATCATGCAAATATAGCCCTCGATCAAATTTCCAATCTTGCTACTCCTGGTGGTGATACGATGCAGCGACTCGCTTCGTATTTTTCCGAGGCTCTTGCTGATAGGATCCTTAGAACTTGGCCCGGTATTTACAAAGCATCTCGTTCCACTAGGATTTCGATTGTTGCAGAAGAAATTCTTGTGAGGAAAATGTTTTTTGAGTTTTTGCCGTTTATGAAGGTGGCTTTTGTGATCACTAACCAAGCTATTCTTGAAGCCATGGAAGGAGAAAAAATGGTTCATGTTATTGATTTAAACGCAACGGAACCTGCACAATGGCGTGCACTCATTCAAGATTTGAGTGCTCGGCCTGAAGGTCCGCCTCACTTGAGAATAACGGGAATCCATCAGCAAAAGGAGGTTTTGGAACAAATGGCTCATGTATTGGTGGAGGAAGCCGAAAAGCTGGATATCCCGTTTCAGTTTAATCCTATTATAAGCAAACTAGAAAATCTGGATGTGGAAAAATTGCGTGTCAAAACTGGGGAGGCTCTAGCAATTAGTTCCATTATGCAGTTGCATTCCCTCTTGGCGTGCGATAAGGAACTCAAGAAAAAGTCCCCATCCACGCCAATGAGTGATTTTGGAGTTCATTTACGAAGGGTAGCACAAATGAACCACGGTACTTTAGGGGAATTGCTTGAAAAAGATATGGTTAGTGCTTATAGTCCAAGTCAAGATTCGGCTTCTTCTTCGCCACTATGTACAACAGCATCAGCAAATATTGATAACTTTCTTAGTAATTTATGGAGTTTGAATCCGAAGGTCATGGTGGTGACTGAACAAGATTCTGACCATAATGGGAAGAGCCTAATGGAGAGGATATCTGAGTCTTTGTACTTTTATGCTGCATTATTTGATTGTATGGAGTCGGCTTTGCCAAGAGCATCTTTGGAGAGATTGAAGATGGAGAAGATGTTGTTAGGCGAGGAAATTAAGAATATTATTGCATGTGAGGGAACCGAGAGGAAGGAAAGACATGAAAAGCTTGAAAAATGGGCTCAAAGATTTGATTTGGCTGGTTTTGCTAATGTTCCCTTAAGCTATTATACTATGTTGCAAGCAAAGAGATTGCTTCAAGGTTATAATTGTGATGGTTATAAGATCAAGGACGAAAATGGCTGTGTGGTGATCGGCTGGCAAGATCGACCCCTTCTCTCGGTATCAGCTTGGAGATTTAGGAGGTGAAATCTTTACAGATTCACCGTGTTCTTTTAGCTGTCGCTTCATTGTTCATCTGTTGTTAATTTGCAGGATGAAACTTGATCTTGTCCTAAGTAGAATTCTATAGTACTAAGTCATAAAACTTCTATGTTCCTCTCCAACACCTGTTGGAATGTTTGTTGAAGAATCTTTTGTAATTAATTTCCAATCCAGCTCAATTAAGGAGATCATGCTTATAAAGTTCCATATGTTTTACTCGGAATCTCCCTCGAATAAGGGAAATATAGGAACTCTCTGTTTTTTGCTGCCTGCCTAGCTAAAATCCAATTTCTATGACTCCCTTTTCCTGCTAAGGGAACTCTTCGTTTAACATGATCGATATTGTATGATGAATCTTATGACTTCTTCATTCTGTTGAATTATTGTTTAATAAATCTTGGCACTTTAGCTTTGGATCAAAAGCAGTTTTGCCATGTTGCCATCGTAGTTGGATTGGTGGCTTGGAGTAGGCAGATAAGGGAGAGTGATGGGGTGGTCTGTTTTCAGGTCTGGCTCTGGCCAGGCCAGGAACGGTAAACTCTTGACCATATATTTGATCAGTTTGGCACGTTAGCTTCCATCTAATCCGAACAGCCCTTCGTGGTGATGAATTTAGTTTGCTTATGTCTTAGACCTTTAATTTGTAACAAATCCATATTCAAACCTTTTAGATTTGTTGCACTTGAGCCTCCAATGAATGGACCAAACAGGCATTACATTGTCACTTGAACCTCATGTGACTCTGGTTTTAAAGGAATAATAAACAAATACTTATTTTTTTTTTTTTTTTACCAAAATCGAATCGTTTATACATCTCCCGTGGCATCTTGTTCTTGTTGTAATTATGGATATTAAGTAATGATAAGCGTGTTTTACACGATCTATGTTCCTAAATTTAGTTGATTAAGTGAGTGCATTTCTATTTTCTACTCAATTTATGTTGTATTTGCATTTTGTAGGCTAAATCTCGAATTCTTGGAGCTTAATTTGGACAAAAGGATGGATTTGAATGATTGCTGAAAAGTATGAAACAAAAAATATTAAATGACATATTTCATAAATTTTGGGGATTAAAACGGACACTTGGAGAAGTTTAGGAACCAAAATGGCAAAATCAAGAGTTTAGGGACCAATTTGGATAAATTGAATAAACAAAATTGAACAAATTTAAATTTATGAAATATTTGAAGTTTGAGGACTAACGTTGAAGAAGACTGAAAGATTGAGGAGCAAATTGAAATAATTCAAGAAAGCTAATGAACATGTGCCACCAAAAGGGCAAAAATAAATGCAAGGCAGGCATGACTCGTACGCGTGAGGTATTATCGGCGATTTGCAAGGTACAATGACAGAAAAGGAGAATCGATGATGATTACTCCCACATTAGCATCCAATAGTGACAATTTCAGGTAATATCATAATTTTATAAGCAAATTCAAGGAGAAGACTCGAGCAATTATTGAAGATCCAAGCCTTAAAAAGAATTTTTGGTTTCTTGGGGTTGAAGATAAAGAATTAATGATTTATTCCATCTTTTTGTCCTTACAGTAAATAAATCGGTGATGTTTGTGTCAACTTCTTCATGTTTTAATATCTATTTTACACGAAAAGTCAAAACTTCTTCCTACTTCTTAACTACATATCTCTAAAATCACTATTACAAAACCATTTTTTTTTTTTTCAAAAAATGGGATTTTTAACGCACCCTTATTACATCTTAGATCGAGAAATCGAAAAAATTCTACTTCTTCATATGCATCATGCATGTCCTAAGTTCTTGCTTTTATCAATTGATTAAGTGAGAGAGAAAATTTTGATATTTGGGGAAATATTAACTAGAATTCCAAAAACAAATGTGAATGTTTTATTCTAAATTTATCGATCGAACATAATAATTGAATCAAAATATGAATTGAACATAAGTAGGGTTTGTTACGCTGTGACATGCCATGTGGTTGCCAGCTAATTAAAATGCCACGCAATCATTTCTTCTCTGTGGTGATGAGGGCCACCTTCATTTTTTAGGCGTTGAGAGCGCAACCTAATGCATCATCAACACAACTTTAAAGGAGACATAACTTCATACATGACTTGTCAATTTTCCTCTTCGAGCCGCTCAGTTTGGACTCAAACCTTTAGTCACATCGGATAGGCTTTTGAAGCCCAAGGTGGTTGGATCCGATATCCCTAATGTCTTGTGCAAGCTGTAATTTAATAGGTTGAGTCACGTACGATATGATTGATGTGCATCTCCATAAGGATGGCTGGGAGTCAAATCTTATATTTTCCGTCTAGGACATTGTTTGTGAGGTTACAAACCTTTGATGTTTATGTTGTGAGTCATATTTAACAACTTTTTAAAAATAAAAAAATAAAAAATTATCATCTTTAAAATTTGTATCTCTTAAAAAAATATTAATCATCAACAAATTTCATGAAAATTCTAGGCTAAACACGTAAGCATTTATTACACATAACAATTAAAATTAATATAACAAATTTTTAATTTTTTATAATATTTTCACACACTGTACACGTAACTTCACTTTATTTTCCGTGTCATGTTAAGGATAAAATGGGAATTCAATATTTTTTTTTTTAACCTGCCATTTGTCCACAAAAAGTCAAATTTGAACAAATAATGTGCCCACTTACCAGCATTGGATATTAATACGGGTCCACCACAATTGGACAAGATTGAAACAAAATCCAATTGATGAACAAGAAATAACCATTCTGTGAACAGTTGAAGAACCTGGCCAGTGTGAAAACGGCAGCAGAAAAAAAAAAAAAAAAGAAGAATAGTGGACCTACATTCACTCTTTTATATTAGAGCAATGAAATGATGTATGAGTCTACAAAAAAAGTTAAGAGAGATGCTAGGCTTACAGAAGAGGTGGGGGTTGGTAGGTTTACAGACGCTCACAAACACAAGGTGGAGATAGGTTTTTTTTTTTCCTCCTTTTTTAATTCTGGTGGACCCCACACATGACACACGTGAGGGGATGTAAACTTTCTGTAAACAAAAATTATGTACACTTGAAATAATGCAAAAGTTAAGCCAAAGCTCTGATGCCATATTGTAACGATTCAGAATTTCAGATTGTTAATATAAATCGTTACCAAAAGTTTCATTTAAACTTTAAATAACATGACATGCAATATGTATAAAATTATGTAACGGTAATTTACTCAAATTCATGAGAAAAATTTTATATATTCATTTACGAAAAAGGAAGAACAAAAATTTTCCTGCGTCATATCTTTATCATATACGTTTGGAAAGATCGAATAAAATCAATCTACAATTTAAGAAATAGGGACATAATTCATCACATGTATTTTATTTATAAATTTGAAGCGTTACTATTTAGGGGACAATATCACGCTGCAAATAGTTAAAAAATAACAAAGTCATGGCCCAATAAAAATATATGTCAACGAGTGTCAAGTCATGAACAATAACAAATAACATGGGTTCCAAAATTTAAACAAATGAATAGATTCATGTAATCATGAAATTAAAGTTAATACTAGGAATAACATTTAAGCCACGTTATTTCTGATTTACTTTATTGAGTGCAAAGAATCGTGACACGACGATTGTACTTCATCGTCCGCCAACCAATGACTCGTTCTAACATGTGAGAAGTGAGAGAAAATGATGAGTATATGTGAATACTCAATATGACACGTGTAATTATGCAATCCCGAATAATAGTATTAAATTATGTATCAAAAATATCATACAATCAAATCATATCTTTAGAAACGGTAAGAGCTCATAATATATCATAACTTGGATACCGGATGACCATATCACATCATATCATATCATAATTTTCATTAACATAACATTTATCAACATGAAAAATAAATTAAACCGGATAAACCACTTGCACCTCGTAGCCCTATCTTATTCCTTTGAAAATCTTGATTACACGTTCCAAATCGTTTCTGAAATCACCATGTTGAATAAATGGATGTGCGAGCATTCTTGATAATAATATGTATGAAATTGGCTCCTATTTTACCTTAGTCCATCAACTTTCCAAAATTATAAAAATATAGCAAATAGAACAAATAATTTTATTTTATAAAATTTTTGGGGCGTTACAATATTTGAATTGTAAACTATTGGGATAATATCACATGTCAAGCATCTAGAAGACTTTGATTTTATTCATTTGCCTATAAATACTCGCATTGACGTTGTTTGAAGGTAATTAACGATTGGTACTTCTCAGTCTAGAAATATACACATTATTCCCACATTTTTCCTTATTTCGTTGTCTCTCTCACACCCATACTTGACTTGAGCAACGAAACATTACGATCACAGCCTCTCTCACTTTTGTTTGGAGAAGTCTTGGTCTACGCCTCTTGCGTGCACGTATCCGCATTCAAGGCTTTAGCCATTCTTTAACTTCTCTTAGTCCCAAATTTACAATTTTATTTATTTATTTATTTTTATTTTTGCAAAATTGGGCCTAAAAAAGGCTGAGTTTCAGCTGGGCCTAGCTCAAGCGTATTTCAATTGACATTCACACTGTACCTTGTTATATATTTATACAATAAATATAATATGTGAAAGAAATAATTAATTAAGATAAAGTGCCCAACTGGTGAAAAATGTGAAATCTGTGTGGGAGGTCAGGGGTTCGAGCCACGCCTCACGCACTATATTAAAAAGTCTTT
>CADEPE010034854.1:0-14226 GCA_902829205.1 Fraxinus paxiana | reverse complement strand
CTAAAGTGCAATTTCCCTTTTTTTTCACCTTGTATATACCTTGTATACTTTCTATCTATCAATACATGAAATATTTCTCCCCTAAAATCTACTGAAGAGAAAGAGAAGGAGAAAGGAGGGGGAAAAGAGAAGAAGGGGAGATAGAAAGGGAAGAAGAATTAGACGAACGGAAGCAGAATTTAGGAAAAAGGAAGTATATTTAATTCATAAAAGTTGTGTGTGTTACAATACGTAGGCACTTTTGTTTCAAAGAACCTATTCTAAGTAGGAATATCCAATAAAATCCTAGAGAATCTAGTAAATAAACACAATAAAATCCTAGAAAAGATAGTAAACAAACCTTATATCTTATCGTAAAATAAGGATCGAAACATGGAAAGTACGCATGTGATAATCTTCTAGGATTCCCATCATACATTCTTCTTTCAACCAATCTATTATGGATTAAAGATATTAAACAGTTAGTGACAAGTGATAAATGATATAATTGTGAAGGGTTTGGTGAACTTACCCAACCTCCCTCTTTTGTATACCAAAAAACTGCATATGATATTAAAAAAAAATAAAAAAAATTGAGCATGCATTCATATAAATACTCATATTACTTTGACTTTCAATACATTGTTTCGTTACTTATTTTCGATGGGGCTGATGAATAGAGATAGTTTGGCTTAAGCATATGTGTGGATGACCTTAACCGACTTGTGCATATTCATTAGTAATCTCTCGATCAAGTTTAATATATGGACTCATCGTGACAGTAGTATTTGATTAGTTGAGACTGTTCCTGTCATTTACAATATTTCCAAATTTTGATCTCTACCTTCAAGTTTTAACCTCTGTTTTCTCTTCCTTCCTATCCTCCCTATCCTCCTATCTCCATGTGTAAAATTTAATGCATTGGATTTTTTGACCTTGTTCTTTCATTTTTCAGGCTGCAGGAAATGAAGCATATCAATCTGGAAAGCACGCGGAAGCTGTTGAACATTACACTGCTGCTATATCGTGCACTGTAGAGTCACGTCCATTTGCAGCAATTTGTTTTTGTAACCGTGCTGCTGCATATCGGGCTATGGGACAAATTATAGATGCCCTTGCAGATTGCAGCGTGGCTATAGCCCTTGATGGAAGCTATATAAAGGTCTGCCTCAAAAACAATTAGTTGTAGTCTGTGTATATACTCTGGAAAAAATTAAGTTATGAGCATGTTGTGCTAAGCATAAATATAAGTAAATTTTACTTTTAATAGTAACTTCTTGTTTCCAAACATGTTTGGGTGACATACCTTTTCTTCCTTTCAAGGTAAAAAAGAAACTTGCTTAGTGTGAAGGTAACTCTTGCATTATTGTCAAAGAACATACTTATTTCCAATTTTGATCAATTAAAAACTATTTGATCCATAAATTTTTTTTTATTTTAAGACTGACTGATTTATTTATAAGCAAACTTTTTAAGCTTAGCTAAATATGTGCATTGTGCATTTGCATATTTTTTGTTATTTCCAAGGTTGTTAACTCTGGAGCAGGCATCATTTCTGATTGTACACAAACTTGGTTTTGAAACGTTTGAAGTTTTGAAGTGAATTTCAACTCGAATTTTACTCATCTGCTCAACTGTTTGTTCAGAAACTATGATATAGTTGTATGCTAGTTTTTTACTTTTGGATTTTATCTTGCCTCGAAAATTAGATACACATGGACTAAACACCAAGGAGCATAAAAGGATGGTTCTGATAGCTTTGGTGGTTTAACTGCAACCTTTTTTTTGTTTTAATTGTTTATTTGCAGGCTGTTTCTAGACGAGCCATGTTGTTTGAGATTATTAGAGATTATGGACAAGCAGCTGCAGATCTTCAGAGACTTGTATCCCTTCTTATAAATCAAGTGGAAAGTAAGATGGATCAATCTGGACCATCTGATAAAATGAAATGCGTTAATGAGCTTAGACAAGCTCAACTAAAACTTTCTTCAATGGAAGATGCATCTAGAAACGAAATCCCCCTGAACATGTATCTCATTTTGTAAGTATCTCTGGTTAAGGATCTGAACATGCTTTAATCATTCAGTAAAATTCTATCTTCCAAGAATATCAACTCTTGTTATTCTGTTGTTACTTTTTCAAAATTCAGATTATCCCTTTGATTATGTTATTTGTTGCCTTTTATGCATAGATTTCTGCTTGTTATTCAACTTATAACAATCTTTGTTAGATTACACTGTTTCTGCTGATATATTTGATAGCTCGTCGTGGTTGCCTTTTATCTCTACTGTGTCCTGGTAGTTTACGTCATGTGATGTATTACAAATCTTACAATTAATTGCAAGAGCATTCTTTACGTAAAGTTCAAAGTTCCTCAAGTCATGAAACTTAAGTATTTATGTCCCTAGCAATTAAAATGGTTTAGAGTAATTGTAGATATTCACCTATGATATTGAGAACCTTTGGGCAAATGTCAGGAATCTACATGTAGTTATAGGACTTAAAATAGGTTTTCTTTGCTTTTAATAGTCCACATTATTGACAGATGAGTGTTTCAAGTGATGCTTTATTCCACAAGCCACAGTGATGAGTGATACACCTCCCTTTTTCTTGTCTCCGTGGAAAAAAAGAAAAGAACTAAATTCAGAATGGTACTCTGATGTTGGAAAATGTTGATTTCTCATTTATGCCTCTTATGATCAATGCTACAAGTAGAGCAACATATTTGTAGCCACTTTCAAGGACCTGCCATTATAAACAACTTTTAGTTTTTCATTTATCAAAGACTCTATTATTACCAGAACTCTCTCTCTCTCTCTCTCTGCATATATATATGACTTTATGGAAACTGTACTTTTATTGAGTGATGGGATACTTTGAACTGCCAGGGGAGTTGATCCATCTGCCGCAGCATCAGAAATTAAGAAGGCCTATCGAAAAGCTGCACTCAAATATCACCCTGACAAGGTTTTGGATAAAATTCTTGCTTCTGAATGACTATGCCTCTACCTTCATTGCATTTTAGACAAATAAATAGCTAAATTAATTAATAAAATTCCCATTGAAACAGGCTGGTCAGTCCTTGCCTAGAAATGAAAATGGAGATGATGGGCTTTGGAAAGAAATAGCAGAAGAGGTACATAAAGATGCAGACAGGCTCTTCAAAATGATTGGGGAGGCATATGCAGTACTTTCAGACCCTACAAAGGTTTGTTTCAGTTCTAAATGATTCCAGGTTATCCACCTCTTTTTATACTTTTTCAAAATACACGTAAGATCCTCCGGCATAGTATGGTAAAGTTCAAGTTAGAGAAGTGATCCTGGTGGTTGGAGGTAATAAAGTATATGCATCTGAACCATAGGAGTATCGAGTTAGTCTGCTGGGGTATAATGTTAATCATTGACTTGTGGTTCTTCATTATGTGTTTCCCAGGCCTGCAATACAAGTTCATGTTGAACTTTGTAAATTTGCTCATTTAAGTATTTTATTTTAGATGAGGTACTGGCTTGAAGGGAATGTAAGCGACCCCGAATTTATTGGTAATAAGACTTTAGTCTTGTTAGATGTTGTGATCAGTGGAGTTCGTGTTAAACTCCATATGGGGAAGGAGCGTTGTTGTTTGCGAGGTCTACAGGACGGACTTATGTTTCAAATGATGGTACAGTGCTGGAAAATGACCATAATTTTTCTGACAAGACTTCTCGTTGTTCATAATTTGCAATTTTATCTCTCTGTTCCCCAACCCCATTCAGAGATGAATCGATGTTTCCAGTCTGACACTTAGAATAACAATAGTCTCCCAGTGTGTAACTGTATTCATCTTTCCATCTCTGTTCATTCCTCATTTTTTGAAGCATTTCTTTTTTCACTCCTTAAATTTGTTTCATGTTGTGACATGCACCAACATGACAATCCACTACAAAAACCACTTAAGTGTGTCTACCATTGATTATAGCATTAAAATGCACCATCGAAACACTTTATTTACTTGGCTAAATTCTGTGTACTTGTAGCATTCACGGTATGATCAGGAAGAAGAGATACGAAATACTCAAAACAGAGGCAATGGAAACAACACGTCAAAAGTACATTCCGATTTCCAAAATTACTCATTTGAGAGAAGTGGCAGTCGGAGACAACAGTCAGAGGGTTGGAGATCGTTTGGGAACGCTCAACCTAGAGGGTCAGAAAGAAACCGACATAACTGGTACTCATGATGACTGTTCCTGTATGCGAATACAGTATCCGAGCCATGGATCCTGGTGGGCTTAATTTTCTGTTGGTTATTCCCCTTTTGAAACTTCTCAAATTTGGCAAAATGATTCCAGCGACTCAACAGCAGGTGACCAATGGATGGATTATTTGTTTTTGAAATTGGAAATTCTGAATGGGATTTCTACAGTTGTGGTTTTTGTGTTGCCAAGAAAATAAAACTGTTGGTTTGTGCATATATTTGGAGAATTTGAAGAAAAGATAGCATTTGCTAGGTCTGTGCTGGAGACATGTTTTCCTTCCATATTCTGGAAACTTGTATGAACGGTGGTATATGCATATATTTAATGGAGAAGAATGACCAATTGATGCCCTGATGCAGTGATCCTGATGAAAAGATTGATGGTCTTGGATAGTTGCTAACCCAAGAACCTGAAGTTTCTCTGTAAGAAAGAGGAACCTTATCATTTAACTTGTATGAATACAACAACTGCAGTTTTCCAGTGGATGGATCACCTGACAGAGTTAAATTTTCGGGTACATGTACAACTGTGAGTTTTGGTGTAAATTTTGCCTTTTGAGATCAAGTTACTGTATAGAAGATTCGTACACAGATTTGAAAATTTAATTAGAAATTGAGTGTATTTTCGGCTATTATATTGTTCAGTGAGTTTTCACTATGGTTTTCGTTTGTGTAACATGGTCACAAATTATGCAAAAATATAAGGTTGTGGCTTGTGACAATTTAGAAGTGATTTAAAATTTGCTCTCCGGAAGAGTATTATTTTGTTGAGTCACGTATGTATATTATGCTAAGTCAGGAAAAGGATTTGCTTTGATTCCTGCAGTAGAATGTTGTGGGTATTTGGGACTTTATGTTCAGATCAGTTTTGTTTCTTTTCTTTGAATATAAGAAATCTGTGTGTTTGTGGAGCCCGGAATGGCCAAGTTTTCTGGTGCTAGAAAATTGTGATGCTCAGCTTGATACATTTTTATACCTCTAATGATATGCTGGAGCTATTGACTAAACATGAATGCCCTTACGCATATCTTTATTTGATTAAGACAGGAGTTAAATGTATGTATGCATATGCATTTGTAAAAGTGTAGTTCTTAAAACCATATTTATACCATAATCTAGAATATGAACGTGTAAAAGCTTCTTCAAGAAAGTATAAAAAAATCATGACTGCAATTTACCTATGTTTTTTGAACTGATTTACGTTGCATAATTTTTTTTGCAAGAATTGTCATGTAAATTCCAAATCCAATCTCTTTAGGTTCTGTTTCAACCATCCATGGAGCCCTATATTAAAGGAGAAAAATATTGATTTAGCCAAGGCTAAAATAAGTTGATGAAAGAACAAAATAGAGGAAGAAGATTTTGCAGTAGGAAAGTTCGGTACTTACATTTTATGAAATTGATTGTTTCTTGCGTCGCACGTTGGAGAAGATGTTCCCTCGCCTCAATTGCAATTCCTTCGGGCTACAAGCAGAGCATAAAATAAGTACAAACGACCAGAAGCATATATTTTGCTTCCATATAAGTTATTTTTTGTAATACCATCGCCATAACGCTTAAAAGTGTGTTGATAACTTACTTTCAACTAAATAAAGTTATTTTTTAAAGTAACTCTTATGTTATCGTCAAAATCAAGAAGAACAACTTGACTAGTTTCAAATTTGGCCAATAAAAAAGTAAACTTATTTTAAAACTTGAAACTAAACTTTATAAGCTTGACTAAACAGTATTATCTGTATTATGTGAATAAGCATATACTTATCCTTGGTGATAATGTTAACAAATGGCATGCATAACTCTTCTGAAAACCAAACGTCCGGTTGTGTGCATGGCAAGCACGGATGCAGCTGTTGGATTTCCCACTGATCTGAAAGACGGCAATCAACAAATATGCATCAAATGGTTTATTATGTCAGAAAATTCATGCAAACATCAGGTTTCTACATAGAGTAATGCTATTCAACATCAATTGTGTTAAGCACCAGTTTAGGTGGTAACTGCATAGTATTAAATGATAAATTCACTTAAATGCAATGTCACGTGATTCCTTTAATTGAACATACCAAGTGTGACCACTTAGATAGGTGCTAGCTAGCATTATTCTTCAACATAATTTCACAAATTTAATGAAGCACCAGGAGTACAGTAAATGCAGTCCAGGGATGTTAATATGGAGAGTTTTGGATCAACGTCTGAAGTGGAATCAAGAAACGACTTCCATTAACTAGACCAAGAAAATAAAAGAGAAACTTACTCGGATAGTCTCCTGTGACTGAATATTCCTATTCTATGGCGCCCATTGGAACACTCCAAATCAACCTGTTCGAAAGGAAATGGAAAACGAGATATTAATGGATGAACACAAATTTTCTTGTGATACAGAGTTTTAAATCCGACCTTCTTTTAAAGAGAGAAGTCATGGGAATTGAAAGATTAAAAGGAATCACACCCTCATCGAGACTCTCTCTCTTGCAATTCCATCAACTGCGCGAACTAAAGGATCAAATAGTTGAATCAATTGTTGAACTTTGCTTCTGCCTCTCAGAAATTCCTGTATATTTTTGTTACATAGACATATTAAAACTAGGATGAGTTTTCTATTTTCTATTTGAGTATTCATCGTAACTATGATCTGAGCATAAACTAGCAACATTTTAGGACACCGTTATGGTTTTTTTGAGGAGCAAAATTATCGTTGAAGCTGACAAGACATTGCCTTGCAATTCTTATCCGATTATGTGAATTAACTAGTAGGCGCAAGATTTAATCATATTACAAGTAGTTAACCTTAGTGAAAATATGGTAAGATTGATTGGTGTAAAAGTAACGATATTGGATTATCTATACAATTCAATTAAGTGTATTTGGTAGGGAAATAGGACTAGATAATACAATGAAAGAAATTTAACTTATTTTCTCCTTTAATACTGTCTAGTACTATCCAATATACCTTATCAAACATGTGATATGATTAATAATATCCTAGAAACGGATGCACGGTGCCGAATATGAACTATTAGCTATCACAACCAGAAAACACCAGACAAATCTTATACCTATATAGCAAAAGTAATGATTTGATCTTCAAAAGTTGTGTCACGTACAGAAGGAAAAATACTTGCATGGCTGCCATTCCCCAATCGCAGAAGAAAGGTGCAGTTCCAAACCTAGCACTGACTGTTGGAACTTCAAGGACCTTGTGAATACTTCGGACCTCCGGCAAGTTCCTGAAATAGAATTATTCTGAATACCAATACGGGAGAAGAATGAACAACTAGCAAAGCAACCCAAATTACTTCTCTTTCCATCTCATCAAATCGTGAACCCTGAACAACAAAACATTAACGATTATTCATACAGTTCACCGGGGCATAATTGAGTCAAAGATATAACTACTAAAATGGAATTCATTATGCATTTGAAAATTTCAGTAATGATACACGGAAGTGCTTCCTAAAATCAGGTATATTCATGGTCCTGAACTCCATGTACATGTCTTCAATTGCATCATATACATGTTAAATTAAGTGAGCACCATTTTTGGAACTATTCTCATTGGGTTATTACTAAGAAAAGAAAAGAAAGGTAATATTTGATTGCTCCAGCAAGATTAACAATTTTATTTGGACATTTTGGTGCTCTAAGAGTCGCATTTTTTCTGAGACTTACAAGAGGAAAACATCCTTCTATCCAATCCCTTTCCCAATCAATGTTGAGCATTCCGCTATATGGCTTTAATTTGATTTTTGTCCCTGTCAAAAACAGTCTTGCATTTTAAATTAAAGTTATACTGAAAAGTGTACCTGATAACGAAATTCATATTACATTAGCAAACCTTCATTATATGCAACGACCTCCTCTCCTAGAAGTAGAAAACTGGTTGCTTTTATTGTTGGGCCAGCACCACCAGAGCCTGCAGTGTAGTAGTAGAACCTGAGACAAATACATTTTTCCAGGAAATCTGATGCACCAGAGACCGAGATTAGAAGGAAAGGAAGAAAAGAAATGTGGATGTTCAGATAAGTAAAAAGTTGATGTCACTAATAACAATAAGAATATTTATTTAACCATCCTGTACAAGGTGAGAAATTACTAAAGCCCAATCTGTGTCTTTTCAATGAATTGCAATGGAGATATAGAGAAGCATGAAAAATAATATTGACATGTTTTGGGTACTTTGAGATTAAGAAAAATCAAATCAATGGCCGTAAAAAGCAATGATATCACATTTATTAAACTATGTTGTTTACTCTTATTTGATTTTCAAAGTTGCTGTTCAAATCAACCTGAATGGAAATACAAATTGTACAAAGAGATTAATTACTGCCCCCCTGTCTATGTTTCTATTACATTTCATCAATTTTTTTAATGTTACTTTATTTTTTATACGGGTTATGTTTTGCATAGTATGTGCAGTTATTTGAACGTGTAAGCTACACAAAACACAATGAGTAATAATTGCATGGAGATGTCACATTAAAGCATGTTTACATTTTCACATCAAAACACAATGACTACCTCAGCCTCTCTGGCTCACTCTTGCCTTCATTTTTTGCAGCGCGGACAAGCTCTGCAGCCATCACTGCAACAACAATTGTGAAAATAACCAACATGATAAAGCTAATTTCTTCATATATAGAGAATAACTGGGTATCAAACGTATGAAAATGCAATTGCAATGCCATAGATAAGGTGGTCAGGAATCGGGTTTCTAGATATATAGACTGACCCAGCAACTAAGGATAAAGACAGATCATCTGGAATGTGGTATGTGGTGATTCGATCAAAATAGTGGAAGCAGGCAATATAGATCACACAAAAAATGTCATTGCCTTAAAAGAAGGTTGAGGCAATGTAGCCAGAAGTTGGAACCAATTTGTGCTAAAACATCGACCCAAGGCCAACTAAGAACTATATCATTTTCGTGTCTATTGGTTCCTTGCTGTCTTTGATTCCTAATTGCATCAATAGTTGCAAGGATAATATTACAGAACCATTGCTCACTCCCGGATAGATCCCACCAGTTGTTATTGCTGGAATATTTGCATCAAGTGCTTTGTTCATCTAGGATTTTGCACGTCTTGCGTAGCTCGTATCATCACACACATCAATATATTCTGTCTGTTTGATGGCAAAATAAATATTTTAGTCTGAACTATACTGTACCACAGTATTCAAGATATGTCGATTACCTTTCTCTCACCTTGGTCTGAACTGCAGCTTCAAGTACAGTGCACTTCTCTGCCTGCTGAAATGGCCCGGCAGCATGAACAACCGGATTCACACCTGCACGCGGCTGGGAGACAGTTAATAGTGGACTTTCAATGCATACAATGACAATGATTTATAATGGTGAAGCAAATGCTTAATTTTGTAAGAATCAGAACTAAAAACCATTCAAAGCTGTTTCCAACGATTTAATATCGTCAATGTCAACTTCAGCAAATTCTGAGTTGTGCCCAAGTTTAGCCACAATTGCACTCCCCTTTTCCCTGTCATTGAATAGAAACTTCTAAATTTAGTATCTAATAATGAAAGGTGAGTCGATGACAGGGATCTCGCGTCCCCAAGAGAAGAAGCCAGCAAACAACATGGGGCGTAATTATTGACCATTAATGTGTTAAAGAAACTTGATAAATCACTTGATCTAAAAGCCTAATTTGTTAGAGGGGGCCAAATGTATTGTCATTTAAATATTGTCTACGATTCTTCACACGTAGGTGGTGATCACTTTTTCCGAGTTTTGCACAACTTCAATAAATGGATGGTGTTGAGACTTTAATTGTGGATCTTTGCGTGCTCTGATACCATATTGAATCACTTTGATCTAAAATTTTAAGCTATTAGAAAGAACAAACGTGTATATCATTTAAATCTTCTTCGTCAACATTAAAATGAAATTAACAATGAAAATACTCGAATTTCAAAATAAAGACATGCTTAGCAGGCCAATATATTTATTTTTATGGAGCCTAATCATCTAATGCTATATTAAAAAAGATATGGAAGCCAATTTTGCATGTGCGAGAAAAACCTTGTATGCTCGTAATCATTCTTCGTCATAGTAAAACTAGTAACAAGTGGACGTAACTCTCGGTATATTTGCTTTCAATTTTCATTCTGTTTATAGTTTCTCTCGTAAGAACGGATTGAAGCATAATGTCAAAGACAATTTTTAACTAAGAGCTCTCTCTCTCTCTCTCTCTCTCTGGCCAAATGTACTTTTATAATTTTATTTTCTTATGCTTTCAAGTCCACCAGTTAAATTACAGCTTCATAGATCACAAGATTTCGTTAAGAGGAGAATTCTGCTTCCTCAATTTTTTAAGTAACCAAGCATAGAAACAAGAGCTGATTCAAAGACCATTTAATTTTGAAGGACACCCTCATTGTTTTGCTCGCACCATTTCCATGACTTTCTAATTTAAATTTAGCATTGAGATTGGTTATAGTATTGTCAATTTGAATGTCAACCAAGTTCGTCGCATCCAACAGTCTGACGTCTTAGATTTTGTATTTCGATTCTTGTATATCTGAAGTATATATTTAGCAAAAGATGGGGCTGCTTATGAAACAGAGAAATTTCTCAGCAACTGCCAGGCAAGTGAGAAATGTTAAAAATACATCATTTATGAACACTGAATAGACAGCTCTACTTGGATGCCATAGAAAATCTGTTACAAGGTATTCTTTTTCATAACGAACACCACCAGGAATAAGCCAAACTATTTTGCTCGGAATGTTGTCTCTCCAGGCAAAGGAATAATGTCGGAAACTAGGCTCCAGACTCCCGTGGCAGAATTTAGAAATAAAGAGAAACAGCAGGTTCAGCTCAGCAATTACATGAATCCTCAATCGCCAGTTTTCTGCTTTTGACTGGGTGGCATATCTTGAGAAAACCTACACAGAAATGCAACTGTTCATCATAAATAATGTGCAGTCCTATGATTCCTTGTAAAATTATTTTCCTTGTGCAGTCCTAACATAATTGTATATATATTCTAGGCGATTGTTATTCAATAAAGAATTTTTATCCAAAAAGATGCATTCTTCGCACATAAATAACAATAAGCTCGTGTAAGTCATTAATAGAAACGAAAAAAAGGATGTTTCAAAGAATCACGTGTCCCTATGCCAATCAGAAGAACATAGTTTTAATTACGAGCAAGGCTTGATCAAAATAAGACCTATGGAGTTTTGCCTAATTAACTTACATGTCTGATATTCTTTTCCTCTTGTCCGAGCAAATAAACGGAATCAATTCCTCGATTGTCATGTTACTAATGCCATTGAGATTATGACTCAGCAAATTACACTCGAAGCCTGAAGTTGCTGATAAATCCTTAAGTTCCCCTTTTAGATTTTCCATCAATACAAAACCTGAAAATGTTCTACATGGTTAGAAGCTGATTCAAACAAATAAAAATATGATAAAAAATCATCCAAAACATGAACAAATAAAAAATACGACAAAGTAATCCAACATCAAACCTTGTATAATTTAATAACCCCGCCAACATTTTCTACTCTCGAGTCAAATCAAATCTCAAATGGAGGAAAGTTGACTATATTTACAGCTTTATAGATCTCAGCAATATGGTTTCTTATATTCACTTAGTTTTCACCAGTATAGATATGCACTCGCTCATGGCCACAGTATAATACTAAAATTTTGTCAATTATCAAATTTACGAACTCATAGAACATCAAATAAACGTTTCACATATAATTATTAAGATTACAATTTGTTGAATTTACTGCTTAAACTTGGTTTACCTACAAATTTAAAATGGTGAAAGATAAATAAAATGTTTTTTCTCCCAGACCCAAATGTTATAAACAACTACAGCCAAGAACAGTAAATCAGGAATCATTAGAAAAACACACAAAATAATATATGAAAAAGCATAAATAATCATAATCATAGATTAATTTAAAAAAAGGGTACACAACAAAAAGAGATTGGTAATAGAAACATACTGAGGGCTCGGAGTGTTCGTAAATCAAATTTCTTTACTAGGGCCTCATGTCCGATTTTCTTGGCACGTTGATGCATTAGATTTTTCAAACCCATCAAAAAATCCTATAAACATAAAATATTTAACAAGTGTACATATTACATAAAATCATTGCACCAAAGTATTAGAAAATTAACATGAAGTACGTGAAAAGGAAAAAAAAAAAAGTGATTGAACTTACGAGTTCCGACTCAGATAGAGAGCAGAGCCAACGGACATCTTCTATATGGTTGTTTCTGAGTATGCTCTGTACATCCATGGGATTATCAACTGAAAAAAAAAAAAGTGGTGATCTTGGATTGTTTCTTTCCTTTTTCCTTCCTAAACAACAGGTTATCAATTTCTGGATAAAACAGAAACAAAAAGTGAAGCAAAAGTTGCTGCACGCAAATCAAATACACAGATAACTAGTACTTTTAATAACTAGGTATAAAACCTAAAAATGTGAAGTTTTTACCAATTTATACAAACTAATCTATCAGATACAAAAACTAAAAAACAATATTTTCCACAATAATTTTCTTTCTTTCAATTTCTAATCAAAATATATTAACATGAATACTTCTTAACAAATAATGGAGAATAGGCACTGCAACAAAAATGCAATTCTAATGTAATCCACCTTAACAGTCCTAGCCAGGAATTCAGGGCAAAAAATTAGACACCAATTCGCTAACAATAATAAACTCCCCAGGGAAAAAATTGGAATCTAATAACAATCAAACAATAAGTTATGCCAATTTTCAACGAAATATAAATACCACATTTCATTTTTCATCAAAACACTACATTAAAATTCATATTAGACAACAATTAATTTCATACACAATTCAAAATCACCAAGTTAGCGAAAGACATTACTTAATTGGAATTGAGAATGAAGTCTAAACTTGAAATTGACAATATTTTTTTGATCAAGCAACTTATATATCTCCACAATCACCTGTCAAGTCAAAGTCAAGAAATTCTTTACCAATAAACCCCAAAGAAGAAATTTACAGCCCTATTTCACAAATAAATTTACAGCTGCACATACAAATAAGCATGTATATGATTTATAGACAATAGTCCCCTTCATTTACAAGCTAAAAAACTTCCCTTGACTTTTCAAAACTGAACTCCAATATAGAAGGAAAAAACTAGAAATTTTGCCGTTCTAAAATCTCTATCTCTAATATTAGCAATCAAAAAATTAGGGAAAAACCCACTTAACAACAATAACAAAAACATTAAAATTTAAAGAAAGAAGGTTATTTAAATTGAGATGGACAATGCATATTTGTATGTGTAGCTGGAAAAATAATGGAAAAGCTCAGAGAAGCATATATCAAAATTCAATTAGGCTGTCGATTTGTTACCTGGACTGGAGAAAAACCACAAAATGACGACACAAAGCACAAGCAGAAGTGGGATATATGAACGGAGGTCTCGGGCCTCTCGGCAGATCTTTGTCGATTCTTCTCCTTTTTTGCAAGCTTCAGTACCAGATTGTAGAAGTAGAACGGAAACCGCAACTGTTCTGAGAAGTGAGAAGGAATAGAGTAGCAACTGGGATTTGGGAAAAGAGAGGAAAAGAAAGAGCCGTGTGACTGGCGTGAGGAAACTGGAAAAGAGAGTGGGGTTTAAGGTTAGGCAATGGTGGATCTAGGATTGCAAGTCAGCTAGGGCGGTCGTTGACCATTAATTGTCGACATTCAACGCCATAATAATGAGGTCCTTTATTAATATTTAAATAATATTAAAAACTCTTTAATCTATATGTAACTGCATTAAAACGTAAAAAAACATATAAATAAAAAATATGATTCAATAAAAACCCAAAATAATATGTATGAAAGCGTAAATCACGGATTAAATGTAAAATAAACTTTATTTTCAACTACCATCAAGTTTCAATTTTCAATTTCCAACACCAATTTCTCATTTATCACAAATTTCCAACACCAATTTATCATATATCAAAAAAAAAAAAAATTAGTTAATTTCATTTACAT
>CADEPE010034823.1:0-20121 GCA_902829205.1 Fraxinus paxiana | reverse complement strand
TCCCGTTTGAGCCACATTTTTTCTTTATTATAATGAAAAATATGACCGTTATCCATCACATCTACATTAAAATTCAAACTTTCTATCTCTTGTGTGGGGCCCATAACGGCTATATTTTTCATTCTCATTCTCATTATAATGTGGCTCAAACGGGCTCTTAGCATGGAAAATAAAGATTTAATTTTCTCACTTCCCACTCAAAGAATCTTCAGAACATATGTTCTGAATCTAATACGCTTCTTCCCTTCCATTTTGCCCATTTAATGTATAAATAGGGTATTAATTTAACAAGTACAATGGAGTACTTGCATAGGAATCATCATCCACATTAAGCAGTCAGAAAGAAAACTTCAATTCTCAAAAAAGGCAAATTGGGTATATACAACTCATATGAGAATATATCCTCCACTGAAGTTTCAGGTTTTGGAGGCAAAGGACCCATCATTCCCTACACATCCAAATTTTTTCTAGAAAAGAAAGAATGAGGGCCCTAATAATAACCAACACTGTAACCCAGAAGCACAAGCCTCATAATGCATTCATCTACCATACCAACTAACAAAAATATGAAAAAGACTTGAATAGTGCTGCATATATTCCTAGCCCTCACTTGCAACAGTTCCCTCATCTTCCCCTTGTAAAGGAAAAGATAAATGAAACAGTAACACAAACACAAAAAACAAGAGAAATAAAGAAAAAGGAAAAGAATGAAGTTACGAGTTGTAGTTCTCTTCAACAGCCATCTGCCACTGAAAAGTAGCATCTTCACTTGGCTGAGGTTTATCACACTTCTGTTTTAGAAAGTTTAGGCATACTTGCTTCACCACTGGCTCTTTTTTCATTCCTTTTTTTGAGTTTTTGGGGTTGGTTGCATTTAAGATAGCCCAGAAAACTCTTAAAATATTTTAGACTATTAAAAAGAATTCCAGAAGGCTGAAGCTAGCAATAAAAGGGTAATATAAATGAGTGCAGTCATCAGCCACCTCTAGGATTATGCCTCGAGGTGTTTGCCTTAGTAAACCAAGGCATAAGCCTTCGCAAATTGCACTTAGGACATATGCTTTAACGAAAGGTTTGCATGAGGCATGCCTCAAGGTGTAAACGCTTTTCAAAACAAAGGTTGGAATCAATAGCAGTTATTAGCTACATAATTGTCGGGCTGTGAAATACCTGCTGAAGTTTTCTGGTTTAGATTCTGACCAAGTAAATGGCTTTTTGCTTGATGATTCAGAAGGTAAGGATGAGAAAGCAGATGATGGAACCTCATTAAGAGTTTTGGAGCTAAAACTGAACAAGGGATGCGTATCATTAGCTTCCTTTGGTTTGTCAGCTGCAGTCACTAGTTGCGAGAGCACCACTGATTGTGAAACTGTGCTGGTAGCCTGTGAAACAGAAAAAGAAGAGCCAGTACTTGGTTCTTCTTTGGAGATGGCATCAATTCCCACGTCACTTCTTTTGTTTGATATAGGACCTGGAATTGATTTCTCTTCTGACAGAGGTGTGATTTCGTCCAGCTTTGGTTCTTCAGTAGGTGAGTGCTTGCTAAGAGAGGTTTCTGTTGTTATTATCGCTTCAGCAAATGGTCTAGGTTCAACCCCATTGCAGTGTGTGTCATCATCCAGCTCAAAGGAGTCCTGTAAAAGACAGTAAGAAAAATTAACACAGGAATAAATGAAATGACAAACATTAGGACATCTGATTTTCAAAAGGCAAGTCATCAAATTTCAAAGGACGTATTATGGAAATAAGCACAATCGACCATGACCAACTATGCACAAAACCACAAAACATACAAATTAAAACTATGTTTGACAAAGAGAATGGAATTCTATGAGCTCTAGATTAACCAAATACAACGATACAAACACGATACCAATTCAGCCCAATATACAACTAAATGAAGTTTTACTACACAACTGAATTAAACAACACTTACTTCTTGTGCACTCATCCTAAAAGCATGTTTCCTTTGAGGAGGCTGAGCTGCGAAATTTTTAACGACAGAATCAACTGCTTCAACACTGGACCCAGGCATTTTCTGTGGTTCTGTGGTATCGTTGTTCATTGCAGGAGTAGGCATGTCATGTGGGATATCAAGATCTTTTGCCCCTGTCGAGTCTACTATGCCTTTCATTTGAGAACTGAAGTCATGAGCATCAGGTGAAGTTACAATGGGCCAATCTAACTTATGGCCATCATGAACATCCTGCAGCAACTTTGAGGATTCCATGTCCTCCAGGCTCCTCAGAGCTTGTCCATGAAGCATGTTTGGTGTCAATTTGGTGGGTGTTTTTTCCCGCAAGGCAACTAGTTTAAGTTCTGAGATTTTTTCCCTCGGGTTTAGCTTTTCAAGATGCTGCAATATTCTTGAAGCCACCTCAGTGGATTTAGAAGGAACACGCGCATAACTTGTGCTTGGAATGCTGTCATCCTCATTCTTTCGAACAGGTATTGAATCCTTATACTTAGGTTCATCCACTAATGGAAGCTTTTGCCTCCAAGGTCCTCGCATACCCTCAAAACCCATTCCCACTCCACCAGCTGAATGAGGAATTCTGGGAGACAAAAGATTAGGTTTTTGTCGGATTCTCCGCATGGGACCACCAGCTCCAAGATCATCATCCAATATTGAACTCCTTCGTTTTAAGCTCTGAAATACCAAAAAAAAAAAGGATGATAACTAGAAAAGTAATATTGTAAACTTTAAAGGTCTAATATGTTACAAGTCACTGATATATACCACTTGCTTAGACACATCATGTTCCAGTAGAGACTGAGAAGTCGACGGTGAGGGTCCATTATTAGTGGATCCACTTCCCTGAAAATTGACCAATATATGTACATGTGCATCCATTAATATGGTATATATTCAAACCCAGAAAGTGCAAGCATTTACTACACAGATGTATTTAAAAACACAATTGAACCTTGAGAGTGGCTGTTGCATGAAATCTGGGATATGGAGTACGAGCCATGTTATAAATTGCTGATCTGCCTCTAGATCTTGGGGTTATAAATCCATTCTCTGGAACCCCAACGTTAACAGCAGCTCTCGTTGTCAACGACATTATAGATGATTTTGGAGTAAATGGAACATTGCTAAGCAACCTTGCATCTTCCATTCCAATTTGACCACGCATCCCCAACTTGGAAGGTGATATCTTTGAAGGCCCACTGCCCATGTAAGCTTTCGCGAGTTCAGCAGGAGAAGCAATTTCATCCTCAAGAACCTGGAAACATTTTGTCCAACTAAATATCAAAGAAAACTCTTCTGGTACCTGATATTAATGTGGATACTACAAGAAAGCATTGTATATAAATCAACCAATGATACAAGTATAACTGTGAGTCATACTCTCGAATTGACAATAGTCGAAATAACTCCATGAGATCTATCCTTCTCATTTCTGTCTTCCTCCAATGGACTACTAGAGAACTGTTCATGCCTTCCCAAATCGGATGCTAGCTCTGGTAATGCTTCTTCAGTTTTTTTGCCGACAGGCACTTCAGCTCGTGATCTTAATAGTTCTGTGAGGCGTTCTACCTCAGATCTGCATCAATTAAGTGTGACTTTAATAACTCAACCTCTACAGAAATGCAAACTTCAGCACCTAAAGATAGCATATAAGTTTTAAATATCTACCGACATGTAAATTCACATATCCATGTGAGGAATTCAATGTACGATTATGCATAACAGCAGACAGCAAAAAAATTGATTCGCTAGAGAAACTAGCTGGACCATAAACTGTAAACATAAACTCATTAAATCTTGAAAGGTAAAGTTACACATCGTGAAAGAAATTACTCATGTTTTAAAATCTGAGGGCCCGGGCGAGGTTTACATTAAATGCCTCATATCAAACACCTTGAGTGCTATTTGTAAAGACTTGCATATCGACTTTCGAAGGACTACGTCTTAAGACTAAGCTCAGTCGATCCAGATTTGTAAAATTTGAACATGACCATAGTTAAGGGTCACAACTAAGAAAGCTCGGGCAGAAGTTTCAGCCGTGTAGAGCATTCAGCTCTAAAAATAGACCTCACGCATAGTCTTACCTTGTGAACGTCTTCTGCTTTAACAGTTGCTCAAGCTCAGATATCCCACAGATGTTAGAACGATTCACTAGAAGACTACCATTACCACCAGCAAGCTCCCTTGTGCCAGATTGATTCTTCACCCAATTAAGAAAGACAAAAAACACTTTCATCAGCTTTAAGGGAGATAATGCAAATCTTCAAAGTAAAAGAAACAGAATAGCACAACTTAATATGCATAAACAAATGTAGGGCCCTCAAAATAATCTAACAATCTACAAGGAAGTTTGCACTTCTTATATGAAAACCCACATTTAGGAGCCCACTAATAAATGCTTTTGCATGAAATATGTTTCGTGAATCTATTCTTTTTACGAAGACTTGAAAGTTGAAACTGTCCCTAGTAGGAAGTTAAATTGAAAGACCAGAAACATGGCTAACCTTATACTGGGTTACTAGAATTAAAATTCACGTCAAAATGCATAAAAAATCATCAAACACTTACTATGCCTTACAATGGACCTATAATATCTAGAGTCTGTACTTGCTTGGCTAAGCCATTAAGTGCTCAGAAGCCGTGGGTCCCAACAAATTTATGGTTAATAAGTAGATAAAAGTATGGGTCCTAAAGAATGTGTGGTTAAAAACAATATTTGACCAGCTTATAAGCACTTTAAAGAAGTGTTCATCCATGGGCGAAGCTTGACCTTGCCACCTAGTCACGTTTCGCGCATTTTTACGCCTAGGCTTCACCTAGGTCCACTTATGCTAGTAAAAGCTTGAAGCTTGGACTGGCCGCCTGGCTTAAATGTTTTTTCCATCCCACATCAAATTGTGGCGTAAAAAGCATTTTGAACCTTTCCACCGCCCCTTCACATAATTAAATCAAATATCTAGATTTGATTGCATTTTTCCTTGTGAACAAAAGGTGAGTTCATCCAAAAATAGCGTGTGATCATGTAATGACAGGAATTTGTTCTTTGGAAGAAACAAGCAAATCGACTCTGAGCTTCCCTTTGCGAGTTTCAGTTTTATTTGAACAGCAATAACTGCAAGAGCTCTTTGTGACCAAATTTTGCAGTAGATTTGTTTTCAGATAAGCATCGTCTTTTTCCCAAGTCCATTTCACTTGCGGAGCTATACAGTAAACACTCCATGACTTGGAGGAAAGCATGATTATCCAAGCTTGTGGAAGCTGGACTACAAGGCATCAACTCGGTTAAAGGGTTAGATTCTTCGTCAAATCTTTTTCTATTCAATATCATACTGAGGATCGTTCAGAATACTTCAGATAATGTGGGTGAGAATATTTACACATTAAGAACAGCTAATCCACTCCCTTATTTAATGAAATTCCTGTTTATTAAATATAACACTAATTTGCATCAGTGGACTTTTATTTCTATAACTGGGTCTAAAGATATTGTTACTTACATATCCAAATTTTATCGAACTTCTGAGACCAGAATCAGAAATCCCAATTGGAAACTGGGTATTGTACATCCCATTTCTTACCTACAAAAATATACTTCTGAAGACGTCCACGAAACAAGCTTAATAAGCAATTAACATTGGTTTACAACGTATATTAATTACAGTGTACAAATCACAACACGATATTAATTCCTGTCTGATGTTATATACGCACTTTTTGGATGTCTCATGTAAAATGTCACCACCTAAAAAATTTCCCATTCAAAGTAGCCAGTAGGAATTGAGGGAAATAATGATATCGCATATCGAAACTCATTTTTGAAAATTCGAAAAATATGTGGGGGTAGAGATGAGGTTTGAAATTCTAGTGGTTTGATGTAATCTTGGCTTGAACATAAGGGATGATAAGTAACATGAGATGAAAGCAGTATCTATAATTCATGAATGTGTGCAATCTTATGATGCACCGACACAAACATGCCAACACGAAATTTTTCAAAAAAATACTGACATTACACATCATTGACACGATTAAATTCTTAATTTATATAGTATAAATTTAGTTTTATATTTATTAATTTTTCTAGTTGAAATCTCTAAAATATGAGTACTTATTTGTCATTTAATAACTTTGAGTTAAAAATATATATTGTCTTAAATAAAGAAGAATGACCATGGTAGAATGTTCGAGCGGTATCATTATCCGACGGACATGCCAACCTAGTTGAAGGGTCCGTGCAACAAATTTTGCAACTAACCGAAAAAGGCTTCCAAAGAAGTATTAGAAGGTTTAGATATGCATTGGTGTGGAAAATGCCCTTCGTAGAATAAACTTTTCTGAAGAAAATATCACTCCTCAAACCATTCCAACTCATATTTGCATTCTTCTAAAGTTGACAACTTTGAGGGAAGATTGAAACATATTTTGAATCCTCGTCTCTAAGTAAGCCCCTGTTTAAGCCATATTTTTTAAAAACTCATTTTTTCCTAAATTCATTTTCAACCACACATTCTTTCAATAAATTAATTTTACGCATAAACAAAAAACTTTTACTACTTTTTAACCCCACACTCCAAAAAATACCAATACCAAATCTATTCTCCCAAAAATTGGGGCTCAACAAACCCTAAACAGCATGCAAATAACAAGTGATGCTCACTTAATCGATGTTCGTTTTTTCAAAAGAACTTCAAAATTGTGCAAGGCTCGTTAATAGCCTATGTTTACTCTTTTAGTTCCATTTGCTAATGTTTACGCCTTGAATTGGTGGTGCACCTCTGCAAAAGACTTTGGGCCACTAGAGGTATGAGATGATTTTAACCTTTTCCTATTCTATAATTTTTTTTCCTTCGCAATTTAGGCTTACATATTTTAGAGAGTTTTAAAGGATTTTTTGGTTGTATTAAACAAAAATCACCATTAAAAACTAGAAAGAGAAGAGAACGAGACTAGAGAAGAGAACAAATGAAGAATTATGTGTGTCGTAGCCTCCTATTAACGAAGGATGATACAACACTCCCCCACCACCCAACAAATTGAACTTGTGACGTTTCGAATTGCAACATGTGACTTCACTCTTTTCTTTCTTTCATATTTTTCTTCTTGTTGTCTATGCAGGTGTGCTTCATATTATGAAACTTTTTCAGCAAATAACAACATAATTATTGTAAGATCTTCAATAAACACCAATTCACCCTTTCCCATCACTTCGGTGAGTCGGCTTAGTCATGGAAACAAAAAATAAGCAAAATCATTAATCATGTAGCAGGCCTGTATAACAAGGTCAACCTTCTAAACAAACAGTCAAGTAAGTGAAGGAGCCATCTTCTCCAAATCTAACTCCCAAATTTTCTTAGCACTTTTCTATTTATTTCAACAAAGACAGATTGCATGACCCCCTATTCAGGCACTGGTGTAACAAATTCATAAAGAAGCTAACTGCATACTAATTTAAAAAATTTAGCAATCAACGTGAATTAATATTTTGAAGGTAGAAATAGAAGACCGTAAAAGACATAAGAAATACAATTCAAAGAATGAGTAAACATTTATAACAACACTTACATTAGGAATTGCCTCCTTAAGCCCGCCACTCAATTCACTATTTGCCTCTGTAATGGGTCATAAGCTAAATTAGGTCTCGTCAGACATAGTAATAAACTTCAAAATTCAAGAGGTAAGCATTTCATTAATAGGCCATGTCTAAATATCTTCTTTTAGATTTCATTAAAAGAAATGATAAACCACCCCACCTCCTAGGAAGAGAAGTAACATCATATACGCACCATGATTATGCTTGCCCATCAAAATAAATAGAAATAGCATTACTGAATCATGATTCCATCAAAATACACCTTTAACTTGGAAAACTGCACCTATTTTGTGAATATACAATGTTGTATGAAACAGAAATACGGAGCTGCAGCTACTGCAGATATCATAAAAATGTGAAACACATCTTAAATGACAAAAGCAGCAGTGCCATACTCAAGTACAGGAAAAGCATAATGTCATTTCTTCACGAAGCACACAAGATTAAGCAATTGAACTGCGAATCGAAACCTAGATTGTGCAATACCAATCACAAAAAGGTGATAAATGGACAGGGAGAAAACGGCGTGCTGGTAAGTGAAGATGTGTTCATTTTTTCATTGGCAAATACATTACAATCCAAAAATTTCTAAAAGTAGAAATCTTCAGACATTAGAACTGCTTCATCTTTCCTCTACAAAACTGAGCTCTAATGAACCAAGAGAAATGAGAAGCAACTGAACCTCGTCATAGCTCTAGTCAATAACATTATCATCATAATAATCAGCAACACATGTTCCACTTTCAATTGACTCCAACCAACACACAAAAAAATTAAATAATTAAGCAAAGAATTCCTTCAAAAAAGGGAAATTAAGATTACTTGTGTCAGAACCCTACCTTCAGTCTTAACCTTAACCTTACAAGAAAAAAATCCCGGCGGGAAAAAAAAAACAACCAACAAGCAAATTCAGACACATACATATATATACTAGAAACGCGAATTTTGGAGACGCCATTCAAAGAAACTGAATCATTCGCCAACTATCACTCAAAGCCTAGCAATTCACCACCTAACAAACCAAGAGTAAAAATCAAATCCACAAATCGTAAGTCTCCACAACAAAAAAAAAATGCACAACTATGCGTAAAAAGTGAAAATGTTAAAATTAAACCTCAAATCAAGATTTTCGCCCAAACCTAAATGAAAATTCAACTAGTCTACAACAGCCCAAGACAACAAAAGAAAACAAATTTATGGAAAACAATCGCACTGGAGAATATACCTGGTGGTTGGGAAGGAGGGGGAAGGCGTTTGAGAAAAACTGAGGTAAAGAAGCGGTGAGCCCCATAAGAGATGAGCTTGGAGGCGGGGTCAACCACAAGCTTATTCAACCAGCTAGATTTGTTATTGCTGGTGGCGGTGGTGGTAATTCCCCGGAGAGCAGTGAGTGGGCGATCGTAGGGCGTCGTATGGTGGGCTCTGCGGAACGGCCTCTTCCGGGACTTTCCTCCCACCCCTTCTCTGCCGCCGCCTTCATAAGAGGATGAGGTGGCAGCTGTTATGGTTGGGTCTCCTCCTTCGCCCGCCGTCGCCATTTGAAAATGAAGATTTTGTATAGTGTGAAATTTAGAGAGGGAAAACGTAAAGAGCTAGAAGGGGGGAAGGCGAATATTAGGGTTTTATTCTTCGGTAGGACATAGAAAGCGACGCTGGCTGATGAAAAATTGGGGATAATAATAATAATAATAATTTTCGGGAGCGTGCGAGAGAGAGAGTGCGTGTGGGGTCCCTGACTCCCTAGCCCATATTTGGTGCACATTCTGGGAGTAAGAATGTATTTTTATTGTTGATGTAATGGGAATATATGATTGAAGTTATTGATGTGATGAAAAATATTATTTTATTAAAGAATGTGTGGTTGAAAATGAGTAAAAAAATAAGAATTAGAAAAATAATGTGACTCAAATATGGCTTAGACCCCGTTTGACACTCGTTAATTTCTATTTATCATTCTCATTTTCATTCTTATTTTTCATTTCAATTACATATTCTCCAAATAAAATAATATTACACACAAATAAAAAAAAATCATCACTTTTCCACCACACATTCTCACATCAATCACTATTCCAAAATTTCTATTCTCCTAAAAATTAGATTCAAACAGGGGCTTAAATATTTCATTAAATTCATTTTTGTCACTAATTCTTTTAAAACTTTTTTTACATACTTATTTTCAATCACACATTCACACAATAAAATATTATACTCATAAATTCAAAAAAAAAACTATACTTTAATTGCATATTCTCTAAAATTCACTATTCAAAACAAATATTTTTCTAAAAGACGACCACCAAACAAAGGCTAATTATTGAATTTACACTTTCTTCATACATTGAATTTTAGCCTATGTTTGACAATTATTATTTCAAAATTCTTTAATTTTTATACTCATTTTTAATCACGCATTTACTCAATAAAATATTTTACACGTAAACTCAAATTTTTTTCCTATTTTTTAACTGTACATCTCCGAAAAATCTATACAAAACTCAATTTTTCTCAAAAGAATGGTCATCAAACAATGATTTAAAATGTTTTCGAATGGTAACTGAACTTTAAAATATTTTCAAGTAATCATTGAATTTTAACATGTTGCTCTCAATCGGTTACTCACTATATTTCATTAGTTACTAAATTTATTTATCCATCACGATTTAGTCGCCGAACTTTAAAATATTTTCGATTGGTCGATAGGTTTCATAATAATAAAGTTAATTTCCTATAAGATTTAATCTAGAATAAGAAAAAATAAACATCAACTAGATAATAAGACTCTCAATCTAAGGGGAAAATATTGATAGTGATAAAAAAGATATAATTTCTCTAGTATCAAAAGCTATGTTCGATGAGTAAAGAAGAATACTAGCTTCAAATTGACATGAATCTTACCGTGTGACCTTCATTTTGATTTAATACATTTTTTTATTTCTTCATTTTCAACCACATGTTTATCAATAAAATAATACTACACATAAATCCAAAATTATTTCTTACTTTTGAATCACACATTTTTCAAAAAAAAAAAAAATTCAAAACCTCATTAACATAGAGCCTAAAGAAGGGCAATTAAATTATAATCTTTCTTTATGTCGATTAAATAAATTAGAGAGACTATTTCTTCATTTCAATTAAAAATGTAGAACCAATTCAAAAAAATACAAAATTATATCTCAAACAAGTAATGAATTTTTTTTATCTATAGTCGATAATATTAATCAATACCAACAAAATAAAAATTTTAGATTTGTCACAAAGTAATTTTAGAGGTTAGAAGAGTGTCATCTTCTTGTATGATATTTTATACTTAAATTTTTATTTTTGAACAGTTAGATTCAATAAATAGAGTTCAGAGACCATTGGAATCATTTAAAATACAAGTGAATAAAGCATGGCGAATGTGTAAATTTGATGACAAATTAAACACGGTGACTAAGGGAAAATAGTATGTATCTCAAGCCACTATGTTTAATAGAATTAAAACTAATTCTTGAAAACATATTGTCTTCATCTATACTTCATCAATTGAAATAAGAAAATTGTTATGCCTCGTCATCGAGGCTACAAGTGAAAATCACTTCATAGTTCACGTGGGATATGAGTCAGATTTGACAAAGTCAACAAAGACTCAATTAATCAAAGAAGAAGTCGATGATCTCTGTCCCTAAACTCTTGAAGACCTCTGATCCTAAGCTCTCTTTGGCCGAAGTTCTCGCTCCAATCCGAAGCTCCATTTGGCTGAAACCCTTACTGTCTATTAGAGGATCTGCAAGTAATTTTTAGGATTGATTGATGTAACGTTTGCAATAATTAATGACAGGGTATCAGCCTAAGGTATAGAGTAGCTGACCCATTGTCAATGTATTAAATGTAAGTAATCTGGGTGATGTGAGGCTTCAAACTGAGAGATGAGACCACGTGGTTCTTATTTCACATCTACCACTTCAGCCAAAACTTAATAAATAACCAACTCTTGTAACATTTGCATCTAATGAAACTCTTGATACTTAAAACCGCACTTGATCTTTTCTTGCTTATTTTCATTCTTATTTGCTTGAGTTTAAGTTGTTTTTACTTTGGTTGAGTTGTACATGATTGTTCATTAATTTGCAATTACCTTTGATTATATTGCTGGTGCTCGAACATTTTTGTCTCGTGTCATAGAGCACCTCTAACGTCCATAAATATTATCGTTTCCGTCCAAATTGCTGGTCGAAACGTGTTGGAATTTGATTGCGTGGACTCGAGTAAGTCCGACATCTGTTGTTTATGTAACCATTATAAAAAACGGAGTCAACAGATTGGTGTCATATGTAGGAAACCACACATTTAACCACGAAGAATCCTTGGAAAAAATTGTTAAGGGGATATACTTTGTGACGAGTTTCTTACCTTTGAAGAAAAGGGGTTATTCTTGAAGAAATAACCGCTAAAAATTCCAAGAGAAACTGCTTGTTAAAGTCCAGTTTATTCCTTGAAAATAAAATATCATTTGCAAGGAAATAACCAAGAAAGTTGCTTTTTAAGAGAAGACGTTACCATAAGTTCGAAAATGAAGAATTAGAGCCTTGGTGGGTCATGGAATACCCCGAAGAAGAGGAACCCTCACATGATGTTCCTACAGTCCACCATCGATTTCATCAACAACATCGACGAGGTAGATACAGAATTGCTGCTAAACTCAACAGGGAGATGGCCACCATGGCTGTCAACAAGAGGAATATCACCCAACGGAATTTGACATGCTAGAGCTACTTAAGAATATGCAAAACCAGGGAGGATACCCAATCCCCCCATATGCAACTCAAGGAAATGTTTTCTTTCACGACCCTCCCCTAGTTATGTAAGGGAATTACTATCATGGCGAAGAAGAAGTCCAAAGCCAAATGGCTAATTATCAACATTACACCAGGGAGAAGGCCTCTCAAGAGAAGAAAGTTGAGGTTCCACAACTATGCTAATGATCGACCTAATGAGGCTTCATTCAACTTTCCTCCAAATTACGAACCGAAAGACATGCCTCAGAGATCTATAATTGTCTTTAACAGGTTAAGCCCCGGAAGACCTAGAAATAGGCAGGCTCAACCTCCTTTTACACTTAAAAATATGTAGCAAGGACCACCTCAGTTTGAAAGACAAAATGAACCTACACACACCTCAGAATCCTCCACCTAGAAATATGAATCAGAAGAGGGCAAAATAGACCAGAAATCAAGTAGGTCTGTCCCAATCACCTCGAGGACCTCAAATCAGATCAGAGAGGATGAAGATTCTGATGAACCACAATGGTCTTGCAACCTCGACGACAATGATGACAACTTGTCATTCTCCTAGGGAATTAGGGACGCCCATGTCCCAAGCCACTCCGTTCTTTCTAAAATTCTCAAGTATGATGGAAGAAGTGATTATGTGAAGCACCTCAATAGTTTCAAAACCCATATGAGCCTAAGGAATTCCACTCCCACTGTAAAGTGTAAAGCATTCCACATGACTCTAAGCGGGGCAATTGAAGCGTGGTACACCAGACTTCCAGAAGGAAGTATCAGAAGTTGGCCAGATTTCAAAAAGGCTTTCCTTAAGCACTTTGTGACTAGTGATGAAGGTGAATGGTCTATATAGCACCTCCAAAACATAAGGCAACAACAAGGAGAGTCGTTGAAAAGCTTCTTATCCTGTTTCACTAATGAAATAACCTACTGATGGAACACGAAGTCGGACAGTCAACTACCCTCAACTCAAGAAAAGTATTGGTTGCAACAATGCTAAATGCAGTTCCAGCATTGGCTTATATAGAAGTCAACCCCAACGTCGAGACACACCAAGGAAAGTTCGATCAACAATTTCCCCAAAGAGAAAAGGGTAGTGGACGAAGTTTTGAACCTAGAAATAGGGGCGATACATCCCACTACTGCATATACCACCATTTCTTCAGCCATAACACGGCTAATTGTAGAGACATTGCCTTACATCCACAACCTCATAATTAAGGAAGGAACAGACACCCACCAGAAGATGCGTCTCTTAGGTTGGATCGACGAGTTGGAGAGTCGAGGCCTGGTCCTATTCAAAATGACGATCCTCAAAAACGAGAAAGTAATGGAGAGAAGCTTAGGAAATGTCAAAGGCAAAGGCAAATGATGAGCCCTCCGGCTATACTGATCGCGACTCATTTGAGAGATTGACATAATTTTTGGAGTCTCATATGTTGGGGAAAAACTAGAAATGTGCAAAGGAACTATACAAGGGAATCCAAGGATCTTCCAATGGCAAACTTCATAGTCAACAACAGTTGACCATCAACTGGGAAATGGGTACAACCCATTACTTTCACATAAGACGATGCGGCTGGTCTGCATTATCCACATTGTGATGCCTTGGTGGTAAGGGTCACTGTAGCACAAAATAGATTAAAAGGAATGTTATTCGATAATGGGAGTTCTGTCAATATCATATTTGGAGCAACTTTTGATAAAACGGAAGTGGACTATGAGCTCCTCCTTTTATGGCTTCACTGGTGATAGCATCATTCCAAGGGAAAAAATCACTTTGGCGGTAGAAATGGGAACGACACCAATGACTATTCATCACTTTATGGGATTTTTGGTAGTGGACGACCGGTCTACCTATCATGGAGTGCTAGGGAGACCAACACTAAAGGAGTTATGGGTTGTTACGTCCATCCACCACCTATGTATGAAGTTCTCTACTGAAAATGGCATCGCCACAGTTAGAGATGACCAAATGAGTGCAAATGAGTGTTATCTAAACTCCATATGAAGGTAGACAAGGACGTCAATGTTATTCTGATAGACACTAACATGAACTAATCCCATGAACGAGGAGAAGATGTCGAAATGGTAGATGCTTCTGAAGAAGTGGACCGTCTCTGAAGTGATAAAAGCATCTAAAGAAGGGAAAAATGCTGAAGAAGTGGCTAAGTTAGATAGACTGGATCCTCACATCATCGTTTACTAACCTCAAACAGCCCGGTAGAAGAGTTGGAAAGTTTTCCAGTTACCCCATGACCACTATAAATCCTTGCAAGTTGGAAAAGATATGCCAATAGAGTCTAAATGGTAGCCGAGAAACTTCTTTTGCGAAAATTTGGATATCTTTACCTGGAAAAGCATGAGGACATGGTTGGTATCGACTCAAAAGTTAGTTGTCATCACTTAAAGATTGATCCTAAAGCTACCTCTCATCGACAGAAAAGAATAGCCCGCAACCCAAAAAGGTATGGGGCTATGAGGGATGAAGTGAAGAAGTTAATTGACAATCGTTCCATCCGAAAATCAATCTATCTGAAATGGATATCTAACCATGTTCTGGTCAAAACATACAATGGTAAGTGGAGAGTATGCGTAGATTTTTCAAATCTAAACCAAGCTTACCCCAAGGACAGTTTTTCACTCCCACGAATAAATCAGATCGTTGACTCCACTACCGGGCATGAACTACTGAGCTTCATAGATGCCTACTCAGGCTATAATGAAATCTCAATATACCTAATCGATGAAGAGTATACGTCCTTCGTAATGGACAGAGGTCTCTACTATTACAAGATGATGCCCTTTAGGTTGAAAAATGTCAAGGCCATGTATCAGAGACTTGTTAATAAGATGTTCGCAAACCTCGTTAGAAAGATAATGGATGTATATGTAGATGATATGCTGGTGGAAAGCCTGAATGTAAATGATCATGTGGAGTACCTCGACGAAGCATTTTGATTACATGGAGGTACGAGATGGGGTTGAACCTCCTCAAGTGCGCATTCGGAGTCACTTTAGGAATTTTCTTGGGCTACATGGTCAACCAAAGGAGTACAGAAAGCAAATCTTGAAAAGATTAAAGCTGTGATAGAAATGAGGTCGCCTTAGAAGCCTAAAGAGTTACAAAGCTCACTGGGCGTGTAGCAGTATTAAGCCGTTTCGTCTCAAAGGCAACTGATAAGTCATTCCCTTCTTCAAGGTTCTAAAGGATGAAAAAAGTTTCAGACGAGATAGTACGAAGTGGCCTTGCAAGAGCTGAAGAAACATTTGGGACAGGTTCTCCTCCTCTCCAAGCCTAAAATTGACGAGCCTCTATAACTATATATTGCAGTTACCACCGATGCTATTAGTCTGGTACTTGTAAGGGAGGAACATGATCACCAACCACCTATTTCTTATGTAAGTAAATCACTCCTTGCCACGGAGACCCGCTACCCAGACATGGAGAAGCTGACCCACTCTTTGGTGACTACCTCACGAAAATTGAGGCCATACTTCCAAGCTCACACCATAAAAGTGCTAACAAACTTTCGGCTCAAGCAAGTACTCCAGAAGCCTAACGCTTTAAAGAGGATGATGAAGTGGATTGTATAACTTAGTGAATTTGACATTATTTTTAAGACGAGCTATCATTAAAGGCCAACCTTAACAGATTTCGTGGCGGAGTTCACCCACCTTCCAGAAATGGAAAAGGAAAAGGAATATGTTGAACCTCCCACCTGGAACATCTGGAATATGTTTTTTGATGGTTCCTCATAAGACAAGCTCAGGAATAGGAGTGGTCTCAGTAAGCACAGAAGGGCATTAGCTTAATTGTGTTGTGAGGTTCGAACTCAAGGGTACCAACAATGCAGTAGAATACGAGGCCCTTTTAGTTGGCCTTAGATTGGCCAAGGAAATGCAAGTGAAGAGGCTAATTATTAGCAGTGATTCACAGTTGGTAGTAAGTCAAGTTAATGTCAATTTCTCGACCTAGGATAAGAGCATGTCTGCATATTTGAAGTTGGTAATGAAATTTGTTCCAGTTTTTTAAAAGTTCGAGTTGGCACATGTCTCATATAAAAATGCCCATACCCACACTTTTTCTAAGTTGACAAATAGTAAAGATCTCAATTTGCTTACTGTTGTCCCTATAGAACATCTCTCTAAACCCTTTACTTCTAAAGGTAAAGAGGTGACGTGTAACACATTTTGATAAAGAAGAAGCGCATAAGCTCGAAAGATAAGCATCGTATTTTGTTTTTCAAGATGATATACTATATAAACAAGATTTCTCCATGCCTCTCCTCCGATGCATAGGTGGCGAGCAACCTACCTACGTGCTCCAAGAAATTCATGAAGGGGTTTGTGATAATCATACAGGATGATGGGCTCTGACATAAAATGTGCTAAGGCAAGAACACTATTGGCTCACGTTGAAGGTGTAACAAGTGTCAGTGCTTCACTACAATACAAAGACAACCTTCCCAGGAGCTAAGTGTGGTCTCCAGCTCATGGCCGAACGTCAAGTAGAGATTGATCTCATAAGACCCCTACCTAAAGGAAATGGCAATGCCAGCTTACTTATCATCGCTATTGGTTATTTTATTAAGTTAGTGGAAGCTGAACCCTGGCCAAAATTTCAGAAGCTAACACTTCCAAATTCTTGTGGAATAACATTATTTGCAGGTTTGGGACCACCACTTAATCGTATCTGACAATAGACGACATTTGATAACAAGAAAGTCAGGGACTTATACTAGGAACTAGGAATCAAGAAGTATTTCTCCATCCCTACATCTTTAGGCAAATGGGCAGGCGGAAGCCGTCAATAAAATCTCAAGTACATCCTCAAAAAAAGTTGGATGTTTCCAAATGAGCTTGGGTCGATAAGTTACATCAGGTATTATAGGTTATCGAACTACTAATAGGACTGCTACAGGAGAAACTTCTTTCTCCATGGCTTATGAAGCTGAGGCTATGAGCCCGGTTGAAGTAGGTACACCATCTCCTCATCGCTTACAGTTCAATAAAATATCTAATGACAAGTTGATGATGTGCAAACTTGATTTCTTTGATAAAAGGATGAACGAATCCTAAGTGAAGTTAGTTGCCTACCAACTAAAGATGGTACTACAATTCTAAGGTCATGAAGAAGTCATTTCTTGTAAACGACCTTGTATTGCAAAAAGTATTCCTATCTTCTAAACAACCACGAGTCGGAACCTTTGGTTCCAATTGAGATGGTCCCTACTATATCAAAGAAGAGGTTCAACCTGGAACTTATAGAATTGAAAATTTAAATGGTAAAGAAGAGTTTCATCCTTGAAATGTAGAACAATTAAGGAGGTACTATCAATAGAAGTGTGTAAATACTCAGTTCATGTACGATTTGTTTAATTCAATAAGAGTCACATTGTTAATTTTTTGAAAGAAAAGAAAAGTACCTTCCAAATACAAAAGTCTCGCAATAAGCTTCTGCTTGATGAGCTATCCACCAGGTATGGAAGCGTGGGCACTTTGACGAAGATATGGATTCCAAAAGAGACCACCTCCTTACTTGCAAAAGTAGATAACACATGCCCCTCAATAATAAAAGTCATAGGGGGGAACTTCTGCATGGATGACCATTAAACCCCATGCAAAGAAAAGATAAAAGAAAAAATGCATATGAACTTATATTACTTGTACAAATTATGATAGAAACGAATATTAACAAATGCTAAAGCACATTAAAAAAAAAAAAAAAACAATAACATCAAATTCAGTGAAGTAACACAGACATAAGAAAAAAGGAATTCATTCGTTGAAGTTCATTATATGGGGGCCGAAGCCATTTACATTGAAGAAATTAAATACAAAGACCTAAACTAAACAGATCGAAAAGGGGGATTTGTGCCAGTAAAGGGAATGATGGCGTTAGGGTCCTCCATTTCAGAGGTTTTGTTATCTTCGCCAGCTTCATCTTCAATTTTGATTACTTGGCTATCCTCTATCGGAGTCTGAGATTCTTCGTGCTCTCCCCTCCAAGAATTCTAACCTTATCTTGGTGGTGTTGAAAATTGAGTGTACCCCAATCCATTCCACCATCTTAATTATAACATAAATATTTATATTTTAACTATTTGAAGTAATGTAAAAATAACCACCCTAACAAAAAATTTCATAAAAAGAAGTCAATGCATTATATGAATAATCATGCATAGACTTGGGAGACTATTCTTACGCCTCGCCACTGAGACTCAAGTGAAAACCACGTCATGGTCCAAGTGGAGATATGAGTCATATACGACAAAATCAACAAAGACCCAATTGGTTAAGGTAAAGAAATCAATGAAGAAATAGATGCTCTCAGTCCCGGAACTCTTCACACCCAAGACCTCCAATCCTAAGTTCCATTTGGCCAAAGCCCTAGTTCCAATGTGAAGCTCCATTTGGTCGAAGTCCTCGCTCCAATCCAAAACTCCCTTTGGTTGAAGCCCTTACTGCCTTTTAGAGGATCTGCATGCAATCTCTAGTAATGATTGATATAACGTTTGTAATAATGAATGTCGGGTTTGTTAGCCTAGGGTATAGGGTTGCTGACTCATTAGCAGATTGGGTGATGTGAGGCTTCGACCTGAGAGATGAGGCTACGTGATTCTTATCCAACGGCTACCGCTTCGGCCAGAACTCTATAAATAAGCAACTTTTGTAATATTTGAATCTAATGAAACTCTTGATTCTTAAAATCGCACTTGATCTTTTCTTGCTTATTTTCATTCTTGTTTGCTTGAGTTTAAGTTGTTTTTACTTTGGTTGAGTTGTTCGTGATTGTTCATTAATTTGCAATCACATTTGATCATACGCCGGTACTCAAACATTTTTATCTTGTACCATAGAATATCTCTTATGCTCATAAATATTATCCTTTTCCGTCCAAATCGCCATCGAAACGTATTAAAATTTGCTTACGTGGACGCGAATAGGCCCTGACATCTGTTGTCCACGTAACCATTATAAAAACGAGGTTCAGAGAAATTATTTCAAAACAATATAAAATAAAATCTAAGTGAAAAAAAATACATATTAAACAATATTTATAATACGAAATTTTCCTGAACTAAATTTTGAATTGCCTGCGATACATGAAATTGTCTTTTAAAAGTACAAAATGAAAATCAATCCATTAAAAGAGGCAAGGGAGACTCAATCTTTGAAAAAGTCGTCGATAAGGAATCATAGGATCAAGACAAATTAGATTAACCAGTATTTTACAAGGTTGTTCTCCCTCCACCATTAAATGGTAACTTGCCCTTTTCTACTTGCTATCAAGAAAAAATATTAGAATTTACAAATAATAAAAAATTGAGTTTCACATATGATGCCGGAAAACTTTGCAAACAAATTAAGAATCTCCCCACTTTTTGATATTTGTCAAATAGTTTAAATTCAAAACCAAAGAATTGCAAATTCCAACCCCAAAAGCACCATAGAAACGTCATAAATCACAGTATTCTTATATTTCACACACGTCTGGAGCATTAAATTATGTATTTAAAATATAAAATTAAAGAAACTGCTATGACAAATCAATCTAAGGAGAGAAAAAGAAAATGAAAAGGAAAAAATGAAAATATTGCAACCATTTCAAATAGAGAAATGATATATGTACCGAAGGGGGGATACCGAATTGTGTCCCCCCCTCACATGAATTGCAGGCCCCGCCCCATTTAAAAACTCCCGACCTGAGGCCCCACCCCCCAGATGTGAGAGGGGGGATTCCATTCGGTAATCCCCCCTCGGTAAGTGTAGCATCTCCC